>CANXYI010941100.1:0-10092 GCA_948208565.1 Hura crepitans | reverse complement strand
GTTATTATTTTTAACTCACAGTCAAATTTTTAGCCCAATCAGGTATAGGCCCTACCGGATAGTTCCAGGTCATTTTTCAATAATATGTACAAGCCTTATCACAACCAAAATTAAATGCTTAACATCCCTAGTTTCATTTCACATTTAATTACTATTTATCATCCATTTACTATCTATGTGAATATTGGTTTAGGCAATAGCTAATTTAGATAGTTATAGGTCATTTGCTTAGTTTGCAATAATCATTTTTAAGTCCATTTCACATCTATTTTCAGTGTAGTTTACACCATTCAATTCACCTTTTCCATAGGCCAACAGCCAACATCTATTGGGCCACTTAAAAGGCCAAACAATAGGCATACATGCCACTACATGTAATCACATCATAATAGCCATTTTAGGTACATATCTTAAGCTGCTATTTATGTTGTTTCTCAATTCACATTTAGTCTAAAGTTACGCCTTATTTTAAGTCAATGTTCAAGTTTATTTATTAAGCCTTTACTTGCCTTTTAAAATACATGTCAAGCATTCATTTTATGCAATGCAGATTACATACAATTACCTAGATTATGTTAAGCCACTTATGCCATTTCATGTCTATTATGTTAGGCTTGCTTACACATGCTCATTACATACACCTAGCCAAAGTTTCCATGTTATTTTCTTAGACTTAGCTCTTGATTATAGGTATCCATTAGCCTTGGTCATGCATTTTCATAGTATCTATCATACATTTAACCATTTATCCTTAGCCTAAATGTATTTATGCATATACATTTGCACTTTCATGCCATTTAAGGTAGCATAGGCCCATTATATGTCTCAACCATAACTAATGCACTCACACACGATTACAAGTCATGCATTTCCACATAGCCAGCTAACATTTCCTTCAAAACCAAACCACAAACCATGCCAATTATCAAATTTACATGCCACACACATAGCATACCCTTATGCAAGCTCTTAGTCATAAGTAGCTAGGTGTCTCATTCATGCTTTTATTCATTTCCAAGCTTGCATACACATGTTATTTTATCACATAAACATATATACACACATTGCCATTGCCATGTTATTTAGGCTATTGTATCCTTCATATATGCCATAGTCATGTATCCATAAGCACACACATGCTTTAGTTATAGCTTTTCTTACCTATACATGTTATGCTATCACACATAAGCTAATATCACACCTTTCTCCCAATCACACATGCCACACATAACATGTACACTACTACATACCTCTCAATCACTACAAGACCTACACCCAATACACAATTTTCACCACTTACATGACTATTCCATACTCAATTACCATATTCAAGTCACAAAAAATGGGAGGGCATGAAGTAAATGGTATAAATTCACATAACTCTTGTCAATGAAAGGCAAAACTCCTTCACTTCAAGCCTTCAAAGTCTATGAATTCCAGCCCTCTTTTCACACCATTCCTCCTCATTCTTTAAGCCAATTTTCACTTGAAATACCTCAAAAACCATACACACATAATATATTAGAACTTAGCCTTCATAAGCAACCATTTCTAGCATTAATTTCACTTAGAAAAACCATAAAACACTATAAACACTCACCTTGAAAGCTTGCTAGAACTTTCTGACCTTAGCACTTTTGTTGAATTTTAATTAATTCTTGAGAGCTCTTTTTCTAATAATTCTTTTTCCCTCAATTCCTTAACCTATGAAGATCAATTTAGGTGAATTTAGTTTGCTGAAATAGAATTAAGAAGATGATGAAAATGGTAGAAATCCCTTTAGGTGGCATTAATTTTAGCAAAAAGAAGAAAAAGAATTTTTTTATGTTGTGAGTGGGTTTGGCCACTTGGCATCATAAGTTGACATGTATAAGGACCCTAAAGCTAGCTAGCTTGGCACGAGTGGGTCCCACGACCTCTCAAACCATCCTGAAACGGCTCAATTTCACTAGAAACTTTGAAAAATTTTTAAAAATCATAGGGACCTCAAAAAATTACACGTTTGTTTTAAAATTCCTCTTTTAATCCCCTCTATATTTTCATAAATTTTGTAGCCAAATTCCATCAATAGGCCAGTTTACTCACTACCTTAATTTATGTGTCAAACTCAAAAATTACGAGAATTTGCAAACAACCTCATATTTTAAAAATTCTTTCACCACTGGACTCAATGGAATTTTTGAGCTTCAAGGTATGATATTTTTAGGTCCATCCAAGCACATCTTGAGTCATTCCCGACCCAACTCAATTTAACCCTATAGAATAATAGTTTACAGCCCAAAATGAATTATTGATTCTATTAAATTTTTAAATTTTGCCTTTTTCATCTATTTACAGCCCCTTGAAGTTTCATGACTAGTGTCACTACCTCAATTCTCATGTAAGTGACTCGACACCCTAGGCACACTTCTCGAACCTAGTGGCATTATTCACAGAGCCTCGACACACAAGCAATACATATATTCACATCATAACATGAATTTATCACATCAAATTTACATACCTAGTGTAACTTTACACCCTTTTCCATAAAGTTAGGGCCTTTGCTTCCTTTTTTCCTTATTATTCCTTCTCACACCTATATATGGAACCTTAGACTTAGAAAATTCATATAAAATCCTATAGAGCTCTAAATTAAAATCTTTAAACATGGTTTTTCTTACAATAACCAAGGCTACTTGAAGCAAAAATAAAAACTAAGAAAGAACCACTTACACTCTAAAAATGCACTATTCACCCATACATATATCTTCTAAATAAGCCACTTTCTTGAAATTCTAAGGCTAGAAATAGAATCTAGAGGCCATAAAAGTTTATTTCCATATAATTTATGTAGGATTGGGTGTGATTTAGGGTGTCTAAGTGAAGCAAAAATGGTGGGAGGAGTCTCACATATGGCATTGGCTTTTTGGGTTTCTAAGGGTGGAAGATGGCTTCCCTAACATATGTAAGTCATGCACATGTATGGGGAGGCTTTTATATTTAGTGGTGCATCACTTAGATCACGACAAGTGGCAATCTAATAGCCCACAAAATTCAATGTTTGACCTAAACTTTAGGAAATTTTAAAAATTATTTGACTTCTAAAAATAATCACTTTTGTTTTAGAAATCCTTGATTTTACCTATTTAGAGCCTCATAAAATTTTAGGTCTAAACTCCAATGGCAAGTGGGTGTACTGCTCACTTGCTATAATAAGCAATTCTAAAAAAATTATCCAATGACCTCACAAAATTAAAATTCCTTCATCAATAAACTCAATAGAATTTTTGATCTTCAAGGTATGATATTTTCAAGTCTGTCTAGGCACATCCCAGGTCATTCTTGGCACAAGTTCATTTAAGATCACTATTCACTAGTTTACTACCTAAAATGAATTATTGGTTCTACTAAATTTTTAAATTATTTCATTTTCCTCATTTTCTAGCTTGTTAAAGTTTTATGACTAGTACACACCTTCCCTAGCCTTACAAGGGTGTCCTGGCTCCCAAGGAACCCTGTTCAAGCCTTAGAGGTAGTATTCATGAGACCTCAATTTACAAGCATTATAGTCACACATTTACATCTGGTGTCCTTAGATATCGATAGAAGGGGTGTCACATCATTCTTATAGTTTAAATCATGTATCATGTTGATCGCTTATCCTCACTCATATAGTAATCATAATACATGCATCACATATATCTTATAAGCTCACATCATGTAAAAGTTATAGTTGTGTATCATGCTAACTTATTACCTTTTTAATCATACACCCATGTATTCCCATACATTATCCTTGTACTTTGAGTCATGCACCATACTAACCTCTTATCTTTTTACTTATGCAATAATCATACATACATAGCATACATTTGGAAATTCATTCTAGTCTTATGTCTTTTCACTTAAGTATATGTATATAATGCATCCATACATTGCCTTGCATCATCATAGTGCTTAAATAAGGAATTATGAGACATATCATGTACTTATCACACATCTTATAAGAGTAGGAATCATGTATTATACTAATCATTTGCTTAAATAGCCATTGTAGATCATGTTTTACTTAAACTCTCAAAGGAAGAAGACCCAACTCATTAGCCTTTAAAAAACCCTCCATCCTTAAAAATGGTAATTAAACCTAAAACCTAAGATGAAAACCAACTTATGAGTTGATCTTAATTTTACCCATGTGATTTATTTCTTATTAATGACTTGTAAAGTTGATATCAATAATTTAATTACAATGCATGCTTGAATGATAAGTGATTAATAAATATTGGAATCTAGAAAAAAAGGTATAAATATGATGTTAATTTCAAACCTTTCTATGTAAAGATCAGTAAGCTTTTCTTCATGTTAACCAGGTGATGGCTCTATAAACCTTCTTGTCTCTACAATTAATCCCTATCAAAGGGTTAAAATGGTTACTCAAATTCATTTGATTCTTAATATGTATCAAGTGTGATTCTTAACCTCATCGCAAGTATTCTACTCATGCTGTAATGCATGATTAAAACTTAAAACTTTATATGGGGGATTGGCAATGATTAGTATCACACTCTAATTTTCAGTCTAATTTTTCTTAAGGATATAATTGAAATTAAAGAAAAAAAGGAGGGAATGAAATAGATGTACAGATCGAGTAAAGTCGATTGGTGTGAATAATAAAGTGAAAAATGACTAAAAGATGAAATGGGAATTATTCAAATTATCAGGGGTAAAATTTGAAATGTTTAATTTAAGGACCAAAAATTAGTGGAACATATGTAAAACGGTGAAAAATATGAAAATAGTATACAAGGAACATGAAAGAGTGAAAAAAATGAGGTTTCGAAGGTGGTCTTAGTGAATAGTGACATTGAACTGTGAATTGTGCTTCTTGAGTTTGAAGTGAAATCAAAGTCATTTGAGTGGTTAAAAATATAACTAAAGTTTTTACAGTAGTATCCTAGGAATAATGACTTAATTTAAGCTAAAAGCTAAAATATTTGATTTGTGCTCAAAAAAATCTAGGAATTACACGACATGATGGTCAAAAATTCTAAATAAGCTAATGGTAATAGAATTAGAATTTTATGACATTAAGAAGTAATTTAATGGAGTTAAAATGGAATATAAGTTTTAATGAAATTGGCTCCTCTCGATTTCTAATTACAATTTTCTCGAGACATGTAAATTATGGATTTTCTTAATTAATGGTAACAAAAGAGAATTAAATTAAAACATCAAAATACAAGAATTAATTTTTAGGGGAGAAATAAGGTTGGAATTAATATAGACCCTTAGATTAAACTAGTGGCATTCATTTAACCATCTATCTATGTGATATATATAGCATTTTCACTTGAATTAAAAGACTAATTCCACTATCTTTTCCCCTCAGAGGCCGATGCCATAGCCAAGGGATTCTCCCTTTCTTTTTCTTTTTTCTTTTTTCTTTTTTCTTTGATTCTTCAATCCATTAAATCATACATGTTCAAGCTAAATTTTCATACCATATGAACCTCTATGATCTCTAGATCGCTATTCTAGAGAGACTTTTAACAAAACAAGGCTAGTTTGAGAGATTTACAACTTTAGTAAATAGTGACATTTTTGTTGGTAAGTGATCAAATTCATAGTTTTATATTTTTCTAAGGTGTAATTCAATGTAATTAGATGTTCCTAGTGTCAATTTTAAGTTTAGGAATGTGTACATTTTTTTTAAAATATTCTGAGTTGAAAATAGTGTATGTTTGTAGAGAATTTAAAAGAAGTTCAAGGAAAAGGCAAAGGAATGGTGTAGAAAGGCTATTAGGAGGTTAATAGGAATCCTTGTAAGTGTATTCACTGAATTATATGTTAAGTTGTATGAATTTTTAAAGTTCAAGTGTGTGTGCATGCATGTGTTACATATAACATATGCACATATACATGAGAAAATGTTAATTAATAAACTAGTGACATTAGATGTATAATTGGAATATGTTTAAAAAGATAAATTAATTGAAAGGGAATAAGAAAGTGTAAGACTATATATGGTCAAATAGGGTAGCATGTGTTTATATGCATGTGTTAAGCTTACTTAATGATTTAATGGTTTCAAATGGATATTTAAAGCATGTATAAAATGAGAAATGTATTGGAAAAAATGAGAATGAATAGTAACATATGGCTGAATGGTATACCAAATATAGGTATATATAAGTTTAAGTTGGTTGATGACTTAATTACCTTAAATGGGTATTTAAAGTATATGTAACATAAGAAATGAATAGGAAAAAGATAAGAATATGAATGGTAACCTGTGGCCAAATTATGTAGTATACATGCATGAAATGTAAGTGTAAGATATAATGATAAATATTGGCATTGAATAGTTAAAATAGAGGAAGAAATGGCGTTACATGTAGAGCTCCAGTGAATGAATAAAAAAATATATAGTTGAAAGAAAATCATGCATTATAGAATTAGGTATGTTAATGTACTACTTTAGTCATGCATTGTGTTAATATGTTTATGAACTTATATTATAGGTATGAATGAATAGGTATAATTATATGAATATAAGTTTTAAAAATTCTATAAGAGATTATCATTGGGTAATCAAAGTGAGAATTGTTCATGCATAGTAAGATAACAATAGTTATGCATAACTAGAAATGGCTAAATGGTACTAGAATGATTAGGTTTAAGTTAAGAGTACGAAAATAAATTGAAATTTAATGGATATGTGTTAACTAACTAGAGCATAACAAAGCACATATGAATTGGTTAATCAAGTCTAGATAGGTTGACTAGTTAACTAGAGATAAATGATAACTGTCTAGACTCTTTAGTGTCTATCCATGTTGATGCAATAGCTGTAAATTTAGAGAGCCACTACACATGCACCATGCTAGTGCAGTAGCTATAGGTTTATTATGGCTATTACACAAACATCATGCTGGTGTAGTAATTGTAGGTCTATAGGGCTACTTTATGGGATCATATGGGTGTAGCCACTGTAGGTCCAAAATGTGGGCCATTACATAATTGGCATATCCTATTATCTAGCATTAGATATTAGTAAATCCTAAATATGGGCTAAACAATTAAACAAAGGAATCTTATGGAATATCATAAATGTAGTGTAATTGTAATTGAGATGTAAGCTAGGATATAGGATGATAAAGACTAAATGACCTAAAAAATATTAAATGTTCAATTTTGCATATATACAATTTATAGGTTAAATAAGAAGTTAAGGAAATAAAGAAGGGAATAATCATGGATGTGATAATGGTAACATAAGGAGATAATCGGAAGGTAAAATTTACTAATGTCACAAGATAGATAGATAATAAATTATAAGTGGAATAGTTGAATCATAAAAATGGATGTAACTTATTATTAAAAAGGTAATCTAACATCTAAAAATTTTCAAATTATTATATGTTATCATAAGGGAGAGACAGCACTAGATAACTAAGATAGGGTTAAAGTTAATATGATAAAATCAAAATGGCATAATATGACATCAAGATGGTCAAGTACTGGTGTAGCTATTATATGTGTGTAATTAATTTGATTATTTATCTATAATCATAAATTAACATATACATTATATATACTCCATTATATCATTATAAATGCACAATGTGTGTGTGCTTATGTGTTTAAATATAATTCATTGAATAAACCACTAAGCATTATACTTAGCTCATCATGTTTTGATGTATAGGTAAGAGATAAGCAATTAAAGGTCCACCTCAGTGGTGCAGTGTAGTGAAGCTGACATCTCCTTTTGGTATATCTTACATATTTGTATGGTAATATGTATTGTATATATGGTACTTATATGTAAATAATGATATTAGGTCTAATCCTAGTGTGTAATGAGCTTTGTAAACTTAATGACCTTTTGTATATATGATCTAAATATGCACATACATAATGATGATATGAATGTAGTATGGTTTGATAATGTTAGTATTGAATTATAGCTTGATTGACTGATTGTATTGGGAGGATTAAAAGGATCTAGAGCTATGAAACATTATGTATATATGTATTGAAGTGTATTTTAAATATGTTGTTATTTAGCCAGTATCATCAGTTAGCCGTTATGCTAAGGATTTTTGACATAGGAACCTAATGATTTAGATTATGTTTTGGATTGACTAAAAAAGACAAACATCAACTGGCATAGTCCTAATTAGAATGTAAAAATAGGAAGCGATAATCAGACTAATAATGAATAGAAGTTAGATAATGAGTTTGGACACAGTTGTGTGCTATCTCTTATTTGGGTCCAGCAAACAGATTGAGTAAAGGGTGTCACAGTAAGGGCAAATAACCATACCTCTCTTGTAAGCCTATACTTATAAAATCAATAGAAGAAGAAAAAAATAATTGCTAAAAGGATAATCAAAGATGTAATTGATAAACTAGGACAATAAAGAAATGAAGCAAGAAGTATACCTCAACAAGTATGAAAAAGTCATGAAGATTATCCGCTGCCCGACAACTATTATCAAGGCCAGCATAAAGCATGGCTTCCCTTTAAAAATAGCATCCAAATTGCAAAGTGCTCATGGGAATGGAGTCTTTGTCATACTTTAAGAGTTAGTGAAGAAAGTACATCCTTAAAAACTAGGATGAATACCCTCACTATGTGTTTTATGCATAGTTTCAATGATTCTAAGCCTAAGTCTAATCAAAAAGTCTTAAATATTTCAAAGAAAATGGGGAAAAAGAAAACTTAATGTACCATTTCAAATATTGAGGACAAAATGTAATTTTCTAAATTCCATACACTGTATACATCCCTATTAAAAAGTGCAAGTTTTTTTATGCTTTAGCACTTTGCATAGAGTCCCAAAACACAAAATTCAGAGCTTGAGGTTTCTAGCCATGATTTTTGTGATGCTAGTAATAAAAGAAAACAAAAAAAGAAGATAAAGAAAATAAGAAGGAAGTGAGTAAGGAAAAGGAAAATAAAAAATAGAAAAAATTCAAATTTTCTTTACATATTTTGTAATATGGAAAAAAAATGTATGTTGGATTGGAATATAATATTGTATAAGCAAAATCCTAAAATTCAAGCCAAGTTGAGAGAACCTAATAAAAAAGTTTTAGAAATGCAAATTAGGGAAAAGAGCCAAAGTGAACTTCAAATTCATAATTGATAGTTTAGATATAAAATTGATCATGAAATTATGCCTAAAGGCAAAACTAAATAATGATTTGAAAAAAAAAATAGACAACAAGAAACAATCATAGTCTATACACCTAAGAATTAACTTGACAAGTCAAGTTGCAAAATAAAGATGGTTAGAATAAGGAATTTATGGTAGGTTTACCACTATTAAGGTATGCTCTTAACTAGGTTCATATGTCATGAGGATAGCCAAGCTATGCTTCCACTTGAGATTAGAAGTCCTAGTCAACTAATGTAATGCTCGAGTTCCGAGGCTTTATGAACAGTGTCACAAGGTCCGAGAAGTGCACCTAAGGTGCTAGGTCACTTACACGTGGATCGAGGTAGTGACATGGGTCATGAAACTTTTAAAGGCCTTAATTTGATGAAAAGGGCAAAATTTAAAAATTTAATAGAACCAATAATTCATTTCAGACAGAAACCTACCTATCGATGCAATAAAAATTTTTTTAAGTTAGGACTAACCCAGGATGTGCTCAGACCGACCCAAAAATATTGGACCTTGAGGCTCAAAAATTTCACTGAGTCCACTGGTGAAAGAATTTTTGGAATAAGAGATCGTTTGCAAATTCTCATAATTTTTTAGGTTGGCACACAAATCGAGGCAATCTAAAAACTGCCCTATCGATGGAATTTGGCCACAAAAATTTATAAGCAAGTAGAGGGGATTAAAATAGGAATTTTAAAACAAATGAGATAATTTTATAAGGTTCGAGTGAATTTCTATGAATTTTTGAATTTTGCTAAAAAATAAAAATAGTTCGAGATTACCAGGACCACCTTTGACATATGAAGGTGGGCCCCACTTCATGCCAAGTGGACATGCATGTTGCCAAGTGGCAAATAGAGGTTGACAAGTGGATTTCCACTTGGCCATCCCATTTTTGCTATTATCGATGTCACAGAGGGAGGAGAAACACTAT
>CANXYI010941097.1:0-10452 GCA_948208565.1 Hura crepitans | reverse complement strand
TAATGAACTTCATTGTAATGTCTCATAGGGCATAATATATTGAACATTATGTTATGTCATAATCCTAGGTATGTAACTAGTAAGTAATGATAAGAACTATAGATAAGGTAAACAAGTGTGGCTAGAAGAATTGCATAATGTATGTTACATGTATGTGTGATACAATTCATATTACGTTAAAATCACCATTGAGTGTATACTCAGTGTATCAATTTCTTAATGTGCAAGTAATAGATATAGACCTACTGTTTAGTCTTCTCTTTGGGTATATTTTTGGTTTCTTTTATAGTTAATTTTGTATAGAGGTACTCTTGTATATAATGGTTATGGGTTTTATTTAATGTCATCACCATATTATGGATTGTGCATATTAATACGGGTTATACTATGGAAATAATTTGAATGTAAGACTTATGTGTGCATGCTTGATCCTAAAATGGTGGTGACTATGCAATGATAATAGACTAATGATGGTAGAGGACCAAAAGGGTCTAGGATAATGAGAGATGAATGAGAATGGTTATAAAAGTGTCTTTTATAGGTTAAAATTTTTTGTTTTTAACCTAAATAGTTGTTATGCTGCTAGATTTTTCTTAAAATAATTTTACAAGAAAAGACTCTAAACTCCTTGATATTGTAGAGAAATAAGTTGACCTAAATGTGGTAATGCATAAAAAAAATATAAGAAAAGTAGATTGCAATAAAATATGATGAGAATAATAAAAGGATTCTTATATCTTTATTAGTTAAATGAGACTAGGTAAGGTAAATGCCAGGATATGTGACCTACAAAAAAGTGACATTTCTTATCTAGTCTAAATAGAGGATTATGTAAGAGATGTTACATTAGATGGTATCAAAGTAGGGTTAGGCATTCCTCACTATAGAATACATAAGTGCCACTAACTAAGGTTTTTTGTTAAGTAAAGCTATACAGCTCGAGGCTAATTATCTTTTCTTTTATAGTAGATCGAGATGAGCTAGGATACCCCACTAGAGCATATGGAAAAGGTGGCTATCCATGCCCCAATAACTATACATGAGCCCAAGAGTTGAGCCACCCTATTGTTGAGTGATGTAGCATGTTCGGTATAGAGACAAGCTTTATCGGTGATGCTACAATAAATAGTTAAGCTGTTGAGATAGACTACCACTACAACTGCTCCCCTACCACCACCACTACTCTTACTGTAGCCTTTATAACCTATGGCATTGCAAAAGACCTACTTGGAGAGGGTCAAAAAGATTGAAGCCTTAGGTTTTGCAGGAACTTTAGAAGATGTTGTAGTTAGGGCTGAGTACTAGTTATAGCGTATAGTAAGAATTTTATAGTAGCTATTGTGCATCCCTAAAGAGAACTTGACATATACGACCTCTATTCTATAAAAAGTAGCATTCCACTAGTGGGAAACTACACTAAAAAAGAAAACTACAACATATATGACTTAGGAATTCTTCCTCTAGGAGTTTAAAAAGAGTTATATCTTAAAGACATACTTGGATAAGAAGAGGTAGGAGTTTTTGGACTAAAAGTAAGGGAGGAGATCAGTGTCCAATTATGAGATAGACTTTACTTGATTGAGTAGATATGCGAAGAACTTTATCCCAACTAAAGAGGAGTGCTATAAAAGGTTCGAAAAAGAATTTAATGTTGAGCTTGGGATATAGATAACTTTCAAGATGCTAAAGTTTTCCTCTCAAGTATTTATAGCTTATGCTATGAATGAAATGTTAAAGGAATAGAGAGAGACCGTTCAAGAAAAAAAAGCCCTTTACAGCATGGTAAGCTAGCTTATCCCTATATCTAGAAAAGAAATAGAAGGTCACTGAGGCCCCAGAGCAATCCCAAAAATAGTCCGAGACATAGAAAATAGGTTAGGGATCTCAGACTAGGCCCAGGATATGGTAGGAAGCTACTAGTGCCTCAATGTCTATAGTTAGGAGTGCACCCCTAGTGTGTGAGACTTGTAACAGAAGACATTAGGGAGTTTGTTGGCATGTTAGGTAAGAAGAGTGCTTTATATATGGATCTCAAGATTATTACTAGAGGGATTGCCCTAGGAAAGAAGCTAATGCTACTCAATTTCAAACCTCTTCTCTAGCACCTTGTAAATGCCAAAAAGAAAGAAAGAATGATAAGGCTACTACAAGCCAAAGGTTCATATCAAAAGCTAAAGCACCCATATAATAGTATGCCATTTGAGCTAGAGAGGAAGTAGAGGCACCTAATGTCATAGATGGTACTTTTTACTTATTTGATTAATCAATTTGAACATTGACATACCTAAGATCCACCCATTCATATATTTGCACAACACAAGTAAGGGAATAGTGGGCTAGAACCTAAACCTATAGGTATAGACATCATGGTTAGTAACTTTATTAGGCAACATGTGGTAGTCAATAGAATATATAAAGACTGTTCCTAAGTAATTCAAGATCGTGTCTTTCTAGTAGATCTTATTGATCTTTTGTTCAATGAATTTGATGTTATCTTGGATATGGGTTGTGTGACACCTTTTACCAGACTTCCTAAGAAAGCTGGCAGGCGGTGCACTTCATACCAGGTCACCAATACTAAAATTGCTATAGGTGTGCACTCTTTAACACTTAAAGACTATTTTAAAACATCATCAGATAATGTTATATTTCTTAGTTTATCTCTTAATCTCTTTCATATAAGGTGTAACAGATATAGAAAACCCATTTAATAGAAATTCTACATGTTACAGAAAATTAGGCAACACAATGGTTACCTAGGTGACATTCCGCCATTTTATTAACATGTAAAAGGACTTCTAAAGACATTACCCATCTAACACCTTCTTCTAAACCCTTCTGGTCCCCTTAAAAAACTTATCATACATCAATAACATATCATAATCACATAGGACCTTAAGCCTACAGTTATTAAACACTCATAAAAATAAGCCATGGAAAATATACTATTTAGATAAATAACTTGTTTATGTACATCCCAGCTATCTTTTTAATATATATAGACACAAGTTGCCTTTAAGCATGCCAAACCTATAACCTATAGTGTTTACATAAGCACTAACTAACAAAACAAAGAAAAAGACTTCTATGTACCCTTTATAGTATGTGATGCTACATTACATGATGTTTAACGCTGGACTGCTTGCTTTTGCAACCGGCACACCAAAACACTGGTATGCTAAGTATAAAACTTAGTGGTGAATCTAATGCATTAAAAACATGTCATATACAGGAACTTAGATGTGATAATAGGCTAGTAATTCAATGAAGAGATTAAATTCATAGAAGGCACTAATTCCAATTAATCAATCTCCTAATTCATTTAATTATAATTATGCCACAATGGTAATTTCAATTAAATTAATCATTCTTTAGATAGTCATCAACTAGGTCTATATATTAATTCAATTTAATTTAATAAGCTCCACTATATAGACTACACTTAAAGACACTGAACCAAGAGGGAACTAAAAAATTATGATGTGGCCCTTATTTTGGACCCCAATCGTTACACTGGCCTAGTCTGATAGCAAGGATCAGTTCACTTTAACCTCTTAATACTAGACATGAGATACTAGGGATCAGTCTATAGACCTCCTAATATCTCAAACAAATCAACTAGGAATCATATTATGGATAATAGGTATCAGTACATACACCTCCTAATATCCAAAAATCACAGCAAGGAACCTCAATGGATAGCCAGGATCAATCTGTAGACCTTTTAATATCCAAATAATCATTAACATCAAACACTTCCAAAGGATAGCAAGGATCAGATCATAGACCACCCAATATCCAAAAAATAACATCAAACATCTAGCAGCTACTAATCTATAAGTTAACCGGTTAACCCATCCAGTGGGTGTCTAACTAATGGGCTATCTAACCTTACTTTATGTCCATTAATTTATTGATCTTTATTTTATAATATTTAAAAGTTAAATAGATAGTTATGAATTTATTTTGATAGTAAAATTTGACCAGGACAGTTATAGGTCATTTTTGGTCCTACCGGATGGTTACGGGTCTATTTTTCTAAGCCAATGTAGGTTACTTTCTTAGGCATAATTAAGTCCATTTTTAGTCTAACCTACATCATTATTTTAAATCCACTTATTTCTAAGTTCAAAACAATTTCAATGCCTATGTCCATAAATCATTTTTCCAGGACAATTATAAGTCATTTTTATATTTTGCATATATAATTATAGGTCCAAAATAAGTCTTTTCCTTAGAATTTTTCCCATGCCATTTGAAATCTTTATCACATTATCATAAGCCTAAAGCCAAATCCAATTACACATCTCAAATGGCTAAAAATGAGGCCTTAAATCCAGTTCATATAATCATCATAAAGTGTCCAAAGTTAAGGTTAAGTTTCATGCCATTTTAGGTTTATATTAGGTCCATTTTACCATGTCATTTTATGCCATTTTGAAGTCTCTTTTTAACCTCATTCTAACATTTAATTCCTTACCTATCTTTACCCATTTTCATGCCTTATTACTTACACATGTTTACATATTTCATACCAAGTTCACATTATACATTTCATGCACAATATGCCATGCCAATCTCACATACATATACTATGCCATAACAAGTACATCATATAAAACCTACCTTACATACCACATGTCCAAAGCTTGTTAATGGCCATATTCATGTATTCTTTCACATTTTCTCATGCATACACATATAATGGTATTATTTAAGCATACATACACACACACACACACACACCACATACCTTGCAAACCAAGCCTTAATATACCTTATACATGCCTTGGCCACACCATGAAAATATGCTTACATGCCTTCTCTATCAAATTCACCACATATGCATACCATAATACCTTTAACATGCCATTTCTCATTTAATACCCTATGCTACAATGGCATACAAAAAAATGTGATATAGCAAATGAGCTTTTCATCTATCTTAAGATTCAAAATGATCTAAAATATATCAGTTTATCCCTCAGAAAATTAGCTTTGTATTTCAATTATAGTATCCATTTTAGTTCCTAATTGTTTTTAGCTTATACAAGTTCATTTAGATGGTATATCTAAAAAGATGATTGATAGTTTTTTAGACAGCTAGCATTTTAAAGTTCATATGATTGATAAAATTGACAATAAAATATTGAAATAAATTTTTTATTAGTGCTTTTGATATATTACTTTAGATTAGAATATATAATTTAAGCTTATAATCTTATGGCATATTACATTAATCTAGTGTCTATGTTAAGTCACTTGACTAAACATTGATGGTTTATGTTAAAGCTTTATCTCTAAGAAATTATAAGAATTGGGTTCTTCTTTTTTAGTTTTAAAAGTTTTTAGAATACCTTTAATGCTTGTATAAGATGTAAAACTTTATTTTTTTAGCTAGTTTTCATCTTCCTCAATTTAATTTAGTCAAATACAAATATATTTTTATAAAATTAAGATTTTAAAATAATTTCATTAATTCCGGTGCTAAGTTCAAATTAAACACTTAAAATGGAACTTTGCAATAATTCTTTTGTACTTTAAATGCCTTTTCTAGACATTGTGATTATTCTTTTGTATTTTCTTAAACATAGTATAAAACTCTCTCACAACACTTATGTTTTGATTTAACACTTGATAAGTCTAATAGTGTCTTACATAATACATAATAATCAATTTGAAACTAATGGCTTCTGAAAATGAAATCTAATTTATAAAAACATAAAATTAAAAAAAATTGAATTAAAAATGTAATCTTTCTATAAGATTTAAGTTTGTTACTTTTTTTTATCACTTGCTTATTACATTTAGTTAGTAATTTGCCTTTGTGATTATTCCTTAATATAAATTATAGGCTACGTAATTTTTCATTGTTGTAAAATAAATGCAAAATTATATTGAGTTAAACAAGATTTTGATTATGAAATTTTTTTTTGGAATGGAGACTAGAGATGGTGACTGATGCCATTATCCAAATTTGAAATAATTAGCCATAAACAAGATTTGATTTATTTTTATCAAACAAGAAAATTACAGTTAGTTAATTTTGATTTGAATAGTTTTTATTGAGGATTAGTTTCTAAAATCTAGCTATTTAATTCATAAATATTATAAGATCTTTGTTAGGGAATTTTTTTAGAAAAAAAAAATTTAAATAGTGGAATTGATTTTTGATTGTCTATTATATGCTAATGATTATGGACTATGAAGAGATTGCTAATTATAATTTATTCTTATTAATAATATATGCATTACTTCTATATTAAATGGTTATGCCTTTGTTCTCATAGTTTTTGTATTTCCTCATATGCTCGCTATTAGTGATACTCCATTTTCAATTAATAATGCAAAAACATATTGTAGAGCCTGGAGTTACTAACTCAATAGTTTTATTAACAACTGTATTCCCTTAATGTTTGGAGATTATCGGACTTCTAAAACTAAAGTGGTGTGATGTCTTAGCTATAGTATACAATTTTTAGTAACTAAATGTAATCTATTTTTCATTTACTATTCTTAATTATAATTTTGTTTTATGTTTAATTACTCATTAATGACTCATTGTAATATATTTTTATTGTAGTATTTTTTTATTAATATTAATTTTGATATTATGGTGGCTTTTGGATGGTTATTGAAATTGATAATTTTATTTTTAAAAAAATAAGTAATTTTCAATAGATTGCCTATTCAAACATTTTTCAAAATCATTTTCATTTTAATGTAATGATAATAAAATTCAATAAAGCCTATAATGGATTAATGTGGAAATTTCATCCTGGATCTTAAAAAAGAATTAAAATGCAGCGTAACAAAATAAATAAACTTCTATGGACTCTTTTCCCATTACAAAAATTATCCACTTTAGAATTACTGTAATAAATTGAAATCCATTGTGAAAAATCTCTAAAAAAGATATGCTAAAGGATTTTGGTCCATCACAGATCTATTGCAAAGTAGCATTTCACAACGGATTTCATTGATTCCATAATGGATTTGTCCATCTAATATTTAAATATTTTTTTAGTGATAGAAGCATAAGTTATATCAACATATGCTATTCGGCCATAAAAGACATATCATGTTTTAAAAAGTCATTTATATATATACACACACACATTATGTAACAATCAAGTCATTTTAATGTTGTTCACACATATTGCATATGGCTATGCCTTTTAATACTTTATGTCATACAAGATATTTATAAAATCACTTTATGATCATTGCATTAAGGCATACCTCATTTTCCCTTTTTAGGCATTTCATCCATAAGAGACATGCGACATGCATTTTTTCATATCATGCTTACTATCAATTTAAACATACTCAAAACTCATTTTAAAAGCATTGCAATACCTTGTATACAAATTCTATACTTCAATATGAGAGTTACTCATACTTTACATAAATTATATGCATTATCATTCCTTCATGAAATTTATTCATTCTTTTCATAGAATACACAAATCATATCTTATTCCATTCAAAGACATAATTATCTCATGATTAACTATATGCTTTACTCAACTTGTATACATCTTCAGCAATATCACTTGAAGTTTTGGCCTTAGTGTATTCATGCATAAAACATCAATTATTTCATGCTTCCTTACAATGTAACCTCATATCTTATGCCTTACAGCATTATCATCATATCTATCACATTTTACTTGCATAACACCATACCATTATCTTAATACTCACATACTTTTTCAAAATTATTTTTGTGCTTATTATTAAACATAGACACTTGATTTGATCAAGCACATGTGTACCTAATTCATACAATATTTAAACTTTAACACCTCATATCATGCATTTACATCATTTTATACTCATCAAGACATTTTAATCTACTTATCATGCCATAAGTTCAATATCTCATATAAAAGGGTCAATTGTCTTTCCTTATGCATCATTAGTAATATTTTTTTATTTTGGCTAAGGTACTTGAGTTGAAACCAACTACTTATGACTTTTATTCATATCTATTTCATCACACTCAAGACAATATTAAGGCTATACATAATCATTTTGTTAATAGCTACGTAGATCATATAATCTAATAAAAAATAAAGCCATATATCCTCACTTTAGGCCATATACATATTTTTGACACATAAGTAGCATCATAACTACATTATGATTTTCACTTTTTTGATACATAATACTATATTGACATAGTATAATTTAATATCTTTTAGGCCACCATTAATGTCATACATGTCTACTAAGTCATGTTGTGATCATAACACTTTAATACCTGATTTCCATACATAACCAAAACATACCACACCAGTATAGGTCTCGACCACAAAATATAGCTCACATAGAAATTACATCCACAAGTTTTAAGGAATCATATACAAATATATTAACTAACATATAACTACCCATGGTCATTTCTCATCAATACATGTCATCTACACGTACTTTCACAAAAATCACATACAATGCATAAGAATCATTATATATACTTACAATATGAGCCAAAATACATCTAAGAGCCTTTCTAGTCTTTCTCAATCCCTTTGGTCTTGCTTGTTCCTTCTCGCTTTTAAAAAACATATTATAGGTAAATCTTTAAAAATTTAAACAAAATTACATACGCCTCTAAAAGTCAATCTAACCTTATATATCACTTAACATTAAAAAAAATTAAGAAATCAAAGAAACTAACACTTCTTCAAATATTGGTTACTATTCACTTAAGCTTAAAGCTTCAAAAAGCCTTCAATATTTCTTTTATTTCTAACACTTAAGAGCATGTAAAGACTTTGGAGGTAAAGATTTAGGTGTTAGATGTTTAGAAGTAATGTTTGATTAAAGGAGAAAAGAAGAAAAATAGAGAAGTTGTTAGGGAGAGGGAGCTATTGGTTAAATGAGGAAGAAAGATGAAGATAGGAAAATTTACTATTTCAAAGTTAACTAAGAATGCCTATTTAAAGGTCTTTAAATGTAATGGCTCTTATCTTTTCTCTCTTTGATCCAAATGTTCTCATTTACCCATTCTGATTCCTTCATTTGTAAAAATTATTTCATGTTATTTAAACCCTTAATTTACTTCCATTTTATTCCCATAAAACAATTTAAATCATGACTTAAAAGCCTTTAAAAAGTTATGTTCAAAAAACATGAAAAATCAATTTAAAATAATTCTTTTATCTTCACCTAGTTTTCATAAAATACTTTTCAATGTTTAAAAACCATAATTCCAGTGGCAATAAACTATTTTAATTATTTGAGTGTCGTGTTGTATCAATCTTGAGTCAATTTGAGCAAAAATAAAATATTTTATAGCTTTGCTTACACTAGGTCGCTATTCATAAGGCACTACCATAAAATCTTTACATTTGTTTTTAACAATCTTAATGAATTTAATTTCATTACAAAGTGTGCTTAAAATTAAATTAAGACTAATACTTCCATTCGGTTGCATTAGCATGACCCGAGTCTCAAGAAACACTATATATCTCCCGAAAAGTACTATTTATAACCTTGAGATTTTCAAGTGTTACAATAGTAGAAATATATAAAATCTCATAAAACCCATTTACTTACAACTTGGTCACTATTCACATGAATTTCCAAAATCTTAAATCTTCAAAATTTCTCCTTAATTCTAACAATCCTCTATATAATCTTACTTAAAAAAGTCTTAGGGAAAGGTTTTATGGAGAATTAGGAAAGGAAAAATAGTAGAGGGAGAAAACTTTAAAGCCATCAACTTTTTAGAAGAAGGAAGAAGAGGATACCTCTTTCCTTTAACCCAATATATTAACCTTTATATAACCCTCAAAATTGATAGCTTAGATCACTCTTGTTAAAATCCAATGGCCTATAATATTCTTACCCTTTTTTATCCATCTTTAAAAATGCTTTGAAGCCTTAGTTGGCATCTTTTAAGATCTCATAAAATCATTAAAAATAATACCTGAAAGGCCCAAAAAAACTACACTTTAAAACCCTAACTAACCATATCAAATCGACAATTTTAACTTTATTTGGTTGTTATAAAATACTTTTTAATATTCAAAAATTCTGATTCCACTACCAATTGACTATTTGGGTTAATTAGATATCAAGTTGTGACAATTTTAGGTCAATTTAAGCAAAAACACAATATTTTTCTATTCAACTTTAACTAGGTTACTATTCACTTAACACTATTGCAAAACATTACTTCCGTTTTTAACCATTTTAATGACTTTTATCATTCTTAATTTTACACAATATTATTTTCTAATTAACAATTTCATCTTGCAACATCAGTGTTGCCCTACTCTGAGGAGACACTATTCACTCTTGGAAAAGTACTATGCACTTGTACCTTTGTTAAATGTCAATAATTATGCAAATGATCTTATTTTCTTACCAAACTACACTCAAATCCTATTTACAGCATATACTATTAATTAGTAAGTAAAAGCACTATTCACATCTCAGGAA
>CANXYI010941044.1:0-15431 GCA_948208565.1 Hura crepitans | reverse complement strand
ATCACAAGAAAGGTTGTTGCTGATCATGGTTGGCAAATTAAAAGGCCTCTCGTTTTAGGCATTTTCTTTTTTTTTTTTTAAAAAAAAAGAAAAAATTATTTCTTTTAGTTTTGATATCTAAGTGGGTTTGCATTTAGTGCTCGTTGATAATATATATTATGTAAAGGATAAGTGTTGATTCATACCATATCTAATATACATGTATATTGGCGTTCTTCCATTATATTTCCTTTATTTTTTTTTCATTATCTTAGAATTATTGTATTAGAAATTCACAACAAAAGGATAAATAATATAGTGATGATTATGGTTTATCCAAGTTTTGGATTTTTTTTTTTTTTTGTGTCTAACTCTTGAGTGGGTAATTTTTGAATTATTTAATTCAATGGTTAGCATAGATTTTTTTTTTTACAATTACTTTAAAGGAATTAAACTCTAATTAAAAAAAAAGTCAAACTCTCAATCGTTTGAATTATAAATAATTTTTATTAGCGTAAAGCATTAATTTTAATTTTTCGATGATCTATAAAAGTAATGTGGAGTCACGAATGGGATCAAACTTTCTCCATGATCTATAAAAGTGAGAAAGTCTCCGAGAAGAAGGAAGCAAAGCAATGATTTATTTTAGATTCTTTTAAATATTGAGACACAGATAATTGCAACAGAAAAAGGTCTGCATATTCATATTCTTGGAATATTATGCCATAATGATAAACTAATAAATTTATATCTTCATAGAAATTGCTGTAGTGTGATTCCAATTGATTGAAAAAGAAACTTTTTTTCTTTTTTTAATTTATAATTTGAGTAAAATTAAAATAATTGCAGAAACAATTCAAATATGTACAATTAGAAACTGGACTTATATTAGCGACACAGAAAAATCTTGATCAGAGTGCATTGAGACGTGTAGAAAGAAACCATGATGAACCCATTGACCATGCCATTGTCTGTGATTAGAAGGCAGAATTCTTGAAATGTGAAGAAGCTAAGCTAAAAGCATAAAGGACATCTTGTTCACTGCATTAATATAAAAACTTTTCTAAGATGCAGCTTTCTGATTGTGCTCTACTTGTTGTTTTTTCTTTGCATTTTCTTAAAGAGAAAGACAGACGACAAAGGGACCAACATCATGATTAAATCACATATATATATCATAGAAGAGAAGACCAGGGGAATCGAATGGTCCCGATCAAAGGACCTAACACAACAGCAATACTCATGCTACAATGGGACCACTAAAACTCCAAAACATCTGCATATGCTATTTGATTGCTGCCTTGAAATGCGTTTAAAGTTAATGTGTGTGTATATATATATATATATATAGTCATGATGATGGGTATGCTTCATGCATGCAGTGATTAGTTATCATAATCTGTATTCATTCACTTGGGGACTTCTATTCATGCCTTTGTTAGTTCTTACTGCCTTAAAAGGTTAGGGTTTTAGTATATGCAAACAAATTAATTAGCATTTTGCACTTAATTAAAATTGTGGAAGATCTACTGTCAGATTTACAAGTCTGGTTTGTTCATGATATTGTAGGAATTAATTACAGTCGTTAGTTTTGTTTCAGCGGGCTATACTCACTTTTATCGATAATGTTCATGATATTGTAGGAGTTAACTACAGTCGTTAGTTTTGTTTCAGCGGGCTATGCTCACTTTTATAGAAAAAAATAAAAACTATAGAAGATCTCAAATTTAATTTTTTTTTTATATATTTGTAGGTAGTTAAGTTATATCCGTTTCTTATGTAACAACAAAAATTTAATTAGCATTACCTTCAATTGTTAACTAAGTTATTTATATATATATATATTTTTTGTATTCTATATATAAGAGATATCATGTTTGGAAAATCATTCATGTGAATTTGTTGGTTGACAAAAAAAAAAAAAAATCTAACTGTTGTTCTTTATCTCTTCATGTGAGGTCTTCTTTGTATGTTAAACATTACTATTATAGTTACTGAGAATAAAAAGAAGTTCATTTTGCATATTTGATTAAACACTGTGTATGAATGATCCAATGTCTAAGGGGGAAAAAGAAACAAAATGTAAATATAAAAAACACAAAAATAAGAAGTAGATGGATGCAATAGAGTCCAAATAAAAGCAAAAACTTGAAAAAAAATATATGTCACTATAATATATATATATATATATACATATACCCTACTTAAACTTGACAAGGAAACAAAGAGGAAAAGAGCCAAAAAAAAAAAAAAATACCCTATGGATAGAGGGTGAAAAGCACAGACACCCACCTTTTGATATCAATTCTTTCAAGAAAGTACAATGAATTTTGATATGAAAATGGAAAGAGAGTTCTGAATTCTGAAAACTGAAGTTCAGAAAGTATATTAATTTCAAGTTCCACTTACCCACTTGTCAATTACCATAGAATTAATATAAGGTCATATGGCAGCCAGGGAGATAGAGATGTATGAATGAGGGATTGCCAGTGGGATATCCACTTTCTTGGTAGCAAGAAAATAGCATAAGGATTCCCCACTCAGTTATTTCTAGTTTAACATCATGCATGCTTGTGTTTGCATTTGCCTACCATCTATTACTGCCTGCATTATAAGAGAGAGAATGCCTCCATTTCACTTTCTTTTTCCCCTTTTATATACTAGTATTCTATATTCAGCTTACTCACAATTCTAATTCCTTAATTATTTCTCTATAACATTTCAAGCGTTATGATTCTTTTTTAACAAATTTGATATATGCTTTTATATATTTATAAATCAAGTAAGTAATATAATTCCATATAAAACCGTAAAGTAATATAATTCCATATAAAACCGTACAGAAAATTATTATTTATATTGGATGTTTGAAAGATAACTCATGCATTAAGCTAATATAATGACATTCCATAAGGTAAAGAGTGCTTAAGGGAGTAGTTACCAATCATGTTAATAATTACTTAATTACTTTTGTCAAGGTGGCAATTTGCAACAATTTATTTTTTTTAGTTGAAATACTAAAATTCGGTTTAAGTCAAATCAATCTATTATAAGAGTAAAACTTTTTTTATATTGATTTTTTTCATTCAAAATATTTAAAATTGAGATCTTACGTAAAAAAAACGTAAGTGTCAAACCACCTAAACCAACCAAATTTCTGTAATCGACAATAATTTATTAATTTAATGTATACACCTGATATAGATAAGACTTTTATATATATACATTTTTTCTGAAATTTTCACCTATACATACTTGTTTAAGAAAATCTATACATGCTTATGAACTGAAATGTTTAAAGTGAACAGCTATTGATAAGAGGATGAATAAATCTCTTTATTAATTATACCAAAATTTTTAGGATTTTCCTTCCAAAACTTGAGTCGTTGCAGGAATGAGATGGAATTTATTTTCCCTATATTAAATTAATGTTTTTATTCATTAAACTTTAAAATAATCATTAACTTCCATATAATTATACATTATTAATTCTAGGAGGGAATTAAAATATATATCAACCTCTTCTATCAAATCTGGAAAAAATAATAGTATCCTTTTATGGTTTCAACTTTCAATCACCTTTATTTTTTCCAGTGGTCAGTTGAGAGTAGAATTGGACCCAAAGCCGATCCCACACTTGGGGAATCGTAAATGGTCCGATGCATGAGTTATAATTATGAGTCATAAAGTAATGCTAGAAAATAAAATATATTCAAAGTCACTTTACATTACAACAAGTTGGACCCCCATGCCTAGTGCAAATTTATTATTTTTTTTTTAAATAAATGCAAAAAAAATTTAAAAATAAGTTATAATTCATATAATTCGGAATTTACTATCGACATTTTTACACTCAGTATTATGTCAAGCATAACATCATCAAACAAAACATTTGAGTAATTAACAATCTTTTTCAACATCTTATACTAGAACTCCAATTTTTTTTTTTTAAAAAAATATATTATAAAAACAAAACCTGACCAAAAATTAGGTGAAATTCTACAAAGGGGAAGAAAATTTTAGGCTTTTGATTATAATTAAACACAAGTGCTTTTCCTCAATGCCGACTCTAGGGTTTTGAGTACATCATTTGCACTTGGCCGAGCTGTTGGATCTGTGGCTGTGCAATGAAGAGCTAAGTTCATTGTTTCAACCATTTCGTTTTGATTGATCAACTCGTGTCCTTTTATCGTTGAATCGATCCACATGTCGAGATGACAATCCGAGTAACAATACCGGGCCCACTCGATGATGCTCTCGTGGACGCCGAACTCGGGATCAGCAGGGCTCTTTCCGGTCAACAATTCGATAAGGATCAGCCCTAATCCGTACATGTCGCTCTTCTCTGTGATGTCTTTGCATTCTCTAGTTTCTACAATAGAGAAAAATAATAAAAGTGAGCTTTAAGATTATGATGATGTGCTTACTGCTTTTATAACTAAAAATTTTTGAAATTAATTTCGAATAATTTTGCGAAAAATTTAATTACAGTGATAATGCAAAGAAACAAACAAGAAACCTTTGATTTCAAGATGTTCATCTTCTTTGCCAACAAAAAAACTGCAATCATAATTGAATTAGCACTTAGCAGACTCAATGTCTCAATATTCCCAGCAATAATAAATAATCAAATCTTTATTATTATTATTATTTTTGACATGAAGCAAATCTTTAATTAGTTGTTGGGGTATTTTAGATTAAAAAAATACAAGCATATATTATTGAGATGGTACTTTCCTTCACGACTCTAATAATTTAATGTGGACCACATAATTGTGCTGCATAGCAAATCTTTTTGTTATTCAATCCCCTAAAACCCTAATTGAACTTTTATATAATCAAATATGAGCATTGAAAAAAAAAAAAAAAGACAAACTATCACGACAAAATATTTGCAATTTTCTTGTTATGCATACCAAAAAAATTCTTTGTTAAATATACATTAAAAAATAATAAATTTACTGATAAAAATCGTATTTTGAATATATATATATATATTTGCGATAAAAAAATTTTATTTACCTGGGGCAATATAAGCCGAAGATGTCAAACTCTTGGTGTTTATGGACAAGGGAGGAAGGCTTAATCTCAGGCGAGGCTCATCTTTTCCGTCGACAATAATTTTCTCTGGCGAAATGTAACCGACGACAACCGCCGGTGAAAGATTACAGTGCAAGAACCGGAGAGCTTTTGCTGTCCCTAAAGCGATTTTTCTACGCCGATCCCAACTCAAATTCCGAAGCAAATCGCTCAAAGTTTTGCCTTCTATGTAATCATAAACCAAATATGCAACCTTCTCGGACCGACAAACTCCGAGTAACTTGATGATGTTTGGATGCTGAAGCTTACCCAATTCAGCAATCTCCGGCCAAAAGTTTAATGGAATTGAATTTACATCATTTATTTCTTTTACCATGAACGGCGTGTCGTTTTTGATGGACTTGCCTTTGTATGAAAGACAACTTTTTCCTGTAGAGATGACATTTTCTTCTTTCTTGGACGATAAAATATCCTCAATTGCCAGTGATTTTGATGCTTTCTGATGAAAAAGCTGCAATTCCCATATGCCATCTTCGTTTTCGACTCGTTTCAGCTCCGATTGCTTTCGTCCTCGAACCAAGAAAAACCCGAAAACAGCTACAGAAAGGGTCACAAAAGCCCCACAAATACAAGCAACATAAAACCACCAGGTAGGACTCTTGACCCTTGTGCATGGAGGCAAGCCACTAGAAGCGTCGCCGCCGCAAAGTTCATTTCCAGCAACTGCACTTGCTTTAATGGCAATAAAAGCTCCTTCGGATGGTAAACTGCCATGAAAATGATTGTAAGAGATGTTCACTTCAACAAGCGATTCCATTTTTCCCAAATTTATTGGTACTTCTCCGGATAATCGATTCTGCGATACATCGAGCTGGCCTAGAACTGGCATTTCACATATACCAGAAGTGATTTGGCCACTGAGTCGATTCTGGCTGAGGTCAAGCTTCACAAGCTTCTTGCAGGACGATAGTTCACCTGGGATTTCACCAGCCAGTTCGTTACCATTTAGCTTCAGCTGCATTAGCTCTAATAAGCTCCCAAACTTGCGAGGTATACCGCCTGAAAATCTGTTTTCTGACAAGTCCAAGTTCTCGAGCTGTTCGCTACCAAATGAATGAGGCAAGCTCCCATAAAATCTATTTTTAGCCAAATTCAGCATCTGAAGTGAAGCCATGTCCCATTTTCTGTCATCAATCCTGCCCGAAAAGTTATTTTCGGAGATATCCAAGAAATATACAAGGGGGAGTTGGGTGAATTCTGGTGGCAATTCACCCGATAAATTGTTATCTTGAAGACGAACTCGCTGCAAGCTTTTGCAAGTGGTGAAGCTCTTCGGGATTTCGCCTTCGAGTGAATTCGAAAAGAGAATGAGCTTGAAGAGATTACCTGAGCTACACAAGCCTTCAGGGATTTTTCCTGTGAGAGAATTGGTTGAAAGGTCTATAATGGTGAGATTGTTTTGTTTTCCAAGATTTTTGGGAATCTCACCAGAAAAATTGTTAGACCAAAGCTGAATAACCTGAAGACGAGACAAGGAACTTAAAGCATCAGGGATTTTTCCAGCAAAATTGTTGGAGAAAAGATGAAGAATCTCCAAGTTTTGTAACTGAACTACTAGTTCTGGGATCTCACCGGATAGAGAATTATCACTAAGATCAAGCGAAATCAACTTTTTGAGACCGAAAACCGAATTTGGAATGGAACCCTTTAGCTTATTTTGGTAGAGAAAGAGGTACTGAAGATTAGTGAGGTTCCCTAAAGAAGATGGGATCGATCCGGTGAGATTGTTATAAACAAGATCAAGATGACTCAAAGAAGTTAATTCTCCTATTTCTTTAGGAATTTGTCCGGAAAGATTATTGTACCCCAAGTAAATCCACTTCAAGCTCTTCATTTGGCCAAACTTTGGTGGAATTTGACCAACTAAATGATTCGAAGCCAGGGTCAAGAATTCCAAACTTGTGATACTTGTTAAAGAAACTGGAATTTCCCCCACCAAAACATTTCCTCCGAGATCAAGAAACTTAAGGCTCGAAAAGGATCCGATTTCATGGAGAATGTTCCCTGAAAGCATATTGTTGGATAGATCTAATATTTGCAAGGAGGGAATTGAGCCAACTGGTATTGGACCAGTGAAATTATTGTTGCTAAGATTGAGATACTTTAGAGAAGTGGAGGAAGAAAATGACTCATGAGGGATTTGACCAGAAAGTTGATTGCTTGAAAGATTTATGGTTTCGATATATGGCAGCTTAAAGATCGACAAGGAAAGCTTGCCAGAGATGTTTTTGCCCGAGAGCTCAACGGCCATAATGCGAGAAAAATTATTGCAAGTGATGCCTTGCCACTTGCA
The DNA here is from genome assembly GCA_948208565.1 of Hura crepitans. Lineage (NCBI taxonomy): Eukaryota > Viridiplantae > Streptophyta > Magnoliopsida > Malpighiales > Euphorbiaceae > Hura > Hura crepitans. Next base: position 8,059 of record CANXYI010941044.1, on the reverse strand, counting down.
AAAAGTAGCAGAAGGGTTCCAGTTGGAAAGGTATTTAAAAGGGTCATTAATGGCGGATTTGAAAGATAAAAGAAGCTCAAGTTCCTCTGCATGTAACATGCCAGTATTCAAGAACAAGAACATGAACATGAGCCACATTGAACATACTTTAGCTCCTTTCTCGGCCATACAATCTTGCTTTCTTCAAAATAAGGTATCTTTTTCTAATCTACCTCGGATCTGAAGCTGTCCAAATTACAAAAAAAAAAAAAATTCATATCATCAACTTGACTTTCAATAAACATATATACAATAAAAAAATAATTAAATAAATTTTTTTTTGAACTTACTGTATTTAACTTGCATGTAGATTCATAATTGAGGTGAGCATTCCAGATCCTGTGACACGCTGCAGCAAGAAAAATTAAATTAAGATTAACTAATTAATGTCATTATTAAGCTAAAACGAACAGTATTTAACATGAGTAGTTTAGTTAAAACGTCTGGTAGTGTACCTAAAAATCATGATTAGAGCACAGTAAGAATGAAAACAGTGAAGAAATTGATCGAAGAAACTTGGATTGGAAGAGAAGCAAAGGGTTAAGAAAACAATAATAGTGAAGAAGAGAGAGCAGGGAGAGTGCGAGAGGATGAGGATGAGGAAGAATCGAGTGTATAAATAGATGGGTAGTTAAAAGAGTAAGAAACAAGGTATTGAATTAGGGGATAATTACAGAAGTGCACCTTGACTTCCTTCGAACACGAACGGTTGAAAAAGAAACAAGGACTGATGCTGGGAAAAAAGCCTCTGATTGTGTGATATTTACCAAAATGCTCTTTTGACTGACTGGCTGGCTGGAGCTTTTGCTTAGGATAATGACAAGGTTGTATCTCTGTGACCGTTGAAAAATTTCGGAGTTTTATAGGGCTTTTGGATTTGCCATTGGTTTTGCATTCATTTACTAAATTAGTCATCCATTTATTTATTAAATTCATTAATTCAATTAATTTATATTTATATTTAATCCACTTTAAAAAAATATAAAATGCTCTTTTATTCTTTAAAAACATTTTCATTCAAGAGAACCAATACTGTCACGTATCATTTTAGCAAATATTTACTTATTTATTTAGAGATGTATACATTTTTTCATATATTAAATTAATCATATTCTATCACTTAAAATAAAAATAATTAAAATCAATATATCACTTTATGATAATTAATTTATTTGAAATATTAAAAGAAATTAATTGACTTAATATATAATTAATCATGGAATTAATTTAAGGAAGAAATGCATGGATGAAAGAGTAATGATTGTAGCCATTGGCAAGAATATTGTGATAATGATGTGTCAAAATGATGTTCGGTAAAAGTAAAACAGTAACTTGCAATCTTTGTTAATTAAGTAGGTAATTATGGAACTAATAAGGGTATACACGACTCAAGATAGCGTAAATAAAGTGATTTTTTTCTGCAATTATGATATTATTTAACGGTAATTGAGGGACATGATTGATATTAAAATCAATAACATGGGATGTTTTCCAACTGAAAATAGAATAAATGCCAAAAGAAAAAACTTAATCTTGAGCCATAAAAAACCAAAGGAACAGAAGTTATTAAAGGCTATTATGTTTGAAATTTTAATTACTTTTTAATTTATTAAAATTCAATTTCTATTTCATCTAATGAATAAAAAATCAATATGTCATGAACAACCATAGACTAAATATATTCCAATAACAATTTGTTTTATTTTTTTTAATATTAATTAGGATAAAACTAAATTTTAAATCTTGACATGTAATCTCAACCCAATCATTAATATTAGTTTTTTTATTATAAATATTTTATCTTATTTTGAAAATTTTAGATTATCAATTTTTTTTTTTTTGAATTTTGAGTTAGCTAGATTTCTAAAACAGTAAATTGTAATCTTAAAGGCAGCCAAAAGAGCTGTAAATTTAATTTTCCTTGAGCAATATGTATCAATGATCAGGCTAGTTTTTGTTTTTTTTTTTTTAAATTTTGCTGAACACTTATGATGATGAGGGTAGGTTGGAGATCCCTAACCCTAATCATTAAAGCATCTGAAAAATGTGTTGTCATTGGTAGTTTAGAATTCTTTTTCTTGTCAAATAAATTATGACAAATTATTAGTTCAGATTATTCTTCTCCTTAACTATGCAAATTACTCAGACATATGCATGCATGGCAGCTTCATGAATTATCATCACTCACTAACGGTATAAAAAAGAGTAAATTTAATGCCGAAGCAAGGGCTTCATTGCCATAATAAATAATAAAACAAAATACAAATAAAATTCTTCAACCCCTTTTGCTTGGACTCTTTATGATTGTCTTGGATTCTCCTTTTAATTACATAGAAAGGGGAAAAAAAATAAAATATATATATATATATATATAATGAGAAGAATAGAAGCGAGGCTTTAAAGCAATTATTCAAATAATTCGTAATTAGTATCATACAGATTTATAAAAAAATTAAAATATTTAAAATTTAAGATTAATTGTTTAAAATATCATTTAATATTCAAAATTTATTAGTTCGGCTAATTTGAATTCGCACTAAATAATAAATCACTCCCTTGTAAGTATTGAAAAATATTTTAAACCTCTAATTAAAAGAGATAAACTCAAAATTTTTAATTAAAAGAGAAAAATCTTATTATTTTAATTCATTCATTTAAATTTAAAATAGAAGAGAGTGATGATAAACAGTGAAAGTATATGAAAAAGAAAAAGAAAACAGAGCAGAGAGAACGAAAGAAGAAAGTGAGTTGTCTTTATGTTATGGTAATGCTCGTGCGCACTCTATTTTGGTTTCTCTCTCTCTAAGACAGAAGGGGTGTGTTTCTCTCTCTAAAATAAGTAAAAGAAGAAGGTGGTAGAGGACCCCATAAATCTCTTTCTCGAAGGAATATACAGTAGTGAATGGTCCTTTTCACGCCCCGGCATGCTTTGCTCATCTCCATTTTCTAGGGTTTTACACTCTCCCACACCTTTCCTCCTTTTATTTTAATTTAAACCCTACTTTTTTTTTTCTTTTCTTCTTATTCTTAAATTTTATAGATATATGTTCAAATAAAGTATTTTTAATAAAAATTGTTTTCTTCTTCTTTAATTTTTGAGTTGTAACCAACCTTTTCGAGTATTTTAATTTTCTTGAATATATATATATATATATACATGCTCCGAAGGTGATAATAATTGTACGATATTCCTCAATCATTGATGTTAGTTCTCAGAATCTCTTATGTAGTTTATTTAATATTTTAGTAGTTTGCTTATAATTATATATGAAAGGTGGTAACAAATAATATTTTTAAAAAATCAAAAGAATTTCTATTTAACTTAATTTTCTTTTTCTAAACAAGTCTCTATAATTTAAATAATTTGACGAAAATAATTATCTAATGAGATTCATGAAAAAATTTACGAAACAAATCAGAATCTGCAATATATGCAAAATATTTTGAATATATATATATATTTAAGTATTTTAATTTTCTTGAATATATATATATATATATATATACATGCTGCGAAGGTGATAATAATTGTACGATATTCCTCAATCATTGATGTTAGTTCTGAGAATCTCTTATGCAGTTTATTTAATATCTTAGTAGTTTGCTTATAATTATATATGAAAGGTGGTAACAAATATTATTTAAAAAAAAATCAAAAGAATTTCTGTTTAACTTAATTTTCTTTTTCTAAACAAGTCTCTATAATTTAAATAATTTGACGAAAATAATTATCTAACGAGATTCATGAAAAAATTTACGAAATAAATCAAAATTTATAATATATGCAAAATATTTTATACATACGATAGATTATAATTGTACAAGTGTATAAATTTTTTATTAATCGCTGAAAAATGCATAATTAATTTGTGTACATATATATAATATGCATTAATTGAAGCATGGGATGAAAGGGACACTGTACTTTTCTTTGTCATCTCTTTGCCAGAAAAGATAACTATACCAAAGTAGAGAATGAACTAAGCTCTCTTTCATCATGACATGAAGGTATAGAAGTTATTTTCATTTTCTTTTTTTCCTTTTTTTTATTCAATCTATAATAATGGTTGAATGATATATGTGACAGCATTATAGTTTCCCATTAAATATCACATTCTGGATCAACGAATATATGATAAAACTCTGAATAATTGAATCAACAAAAAAAAAAAAGAAAAATAATATAAAATTTCTTTGATAGGCTGAATTAGTGAAGCTCTAAAACAGAATTTTAATACGCAACAATCAGGATTATCACACAATTAATTTTTATAATATTATAATTATTTATGCTTGAAGTGGCTCACGTTGTCGACTCATTTAGCACTATTGGAATGATAAATTTTATTTTATATAGGGTCCAAAATTGTTGTGGTGCAACCCTGTCATCCACCGTTCATATGTATTATTTGTATATCAATATAATAAATTTACATAAACCTAAGTCACCCACCAACTCATTTACAAAATATAATTTTTCAAGTTTTTCAGCGCAAATAAATATTATATTATAATAAATATAAAAATATAAAAATATTGATGTATTCGAATTTTAAAAATAAAATATTTTAAATATTTAAAAGGAGATAATTTATTTATTCCGTAAATCTATTTGATATAAATTATAATTAATTATATTTGTATATTGGCGTAATGATATAAGAAAAAATAAATAAATGTCACTATCATAAAATGCTTCCACGTTCAGTTTATGCCTTGCCCACCTTTGGAGATGATATTGGAAAAAGGTTCAGTTATGCCGAATTATACCTGTAAAGAGCATTACACTCCAAAACTAGGTTTTTTTTTTGTACTTATACTAATTAATGTAATTAAGACACTTTTTGTTGTTAATACCTTTTCTTAATTATTATTATTTTTATACTTAAATACATATTATGTGTCCACTCTTAACTTTGATTAGAATGATATAAGCCTGACGTGGAGCCGACCCATTTCCTCGAATAAAGGTCTTGATTTTCTTTTTATATATATGTAGGGTTTTCATGCTCCTAAATTTAATTAGTGGTCCAAAGTGAGATCTCTTAGCACAAACTTTTATTTAATATTTTTTTAAAATTATTTGATATTCAAAATTTATTAATTGGATTAATTTAAATTTATATTAAAAATTTTACTTAATATTTTGGTTAATTAATCATTGACAAAAAAAATATGAAAAAGACTGTCACCATTAAGAACATTGATTGTATAAAGTGACTCACTTAATTATATATATTTTCTGAAGAATTAAATTATAATTTGTAATATTCAGTATAAGAATTTTTGTAAGTTGTGATAATAGTAATAATTAGGAAATAAGGTATTCCAAGGAGTGAGATGGATGTCAGGATTACTTTTTTCTTAACTAAAAATTTCAAGTTCGAGTCATAAAAATAGAATATTATTAAATACTTAAAATATAGTGTTTTATTCTCTTTTGTGGGTCTATCTAGTACAAATTCGAATTAATCAAACTAATAAGCTTTAAATACCGGATGCATTATATTAAAAAAATTAATTAGGAAGTAAGGTTTAATCAAATTCAAAATTTTCATTTTTTTCTTGTTAAATTAAAGTAATCTCAATAGAATTTAAATTTAACTAAGACTAATATAAATATATTAACTAATATTATTGTTATTCTAGTGGGTAATTTGGCCCCATGAAAGAAAGTATAAAAATTCTACTAAAATAATATGAGTTGGGTTAGAAATTCGTGTGGATGAATAAACCCATATGCCATGGCACCTTGAAGATTCTCTCCAATTAATTAATCAATAGCTAATCAATGTTTAATTAACTAAACAAACATGGGATAAGTATGATGTTAAACTAGTTTAATTATCTTTGAGCAAAGTGCAAGTTGTTTTCAAAAATGGACCCTCAATTCAATTCTCTATCAATAGAATGCCTAGAAATTCACACTCCATATTTTAAAGAGACATGGTCCTCAATTCATCATTAATTTGTGCTTTTGGAATTTAATAAAGTCAGTCGATTAACAAATACTTTATTAATTTAAATGATCAATATTTATTCTCTTTAATTAAAATTGAAATAAGGTTTATCTTTATTATAAATTGATCCAATTCGAATTGAATTCGTTATTTAGTATCCTTGGTCTATGAACCTATAAACTTTGATTAATGCAATTTTTAAATTGCTTATTTAATTTCAATTATTAATTTTGATTATAAATTAAAATTAACAAAATAATAAAAATATTTTTTTTCCTGTGTATAAAAATATAGATTAAGTTTTAATTATTTCATCCAAAAAATATTTCATTTTCTTTTTTTCATTTATCCTATAATATAATCCGCTCTGTCTTTTGAAATTATAATTAACTTATTTGTAAAAATATATTAATCTAATTATATTAATTAATTTTTTTAATATGTATGAAAAAGTGAATTTTTTTTTTCTGAATGAAGGAATAAAATTTCAAACTAATTTTGAAAAAAACCATGGTGTGGAATTTGGGACCTTTCGACAATTACTGTACTAAAACATATATTGATCCCATTTTACCTAGACGACCAAGGTTTTGTATTCATGCCTGATTAATGAAATTGGATTGGCTTGGAATTTCTTTTTCTTATTTTCTTTTTCACCGGTAAGTTTTGAATGCTTTATTATTTAAAAATATTTCAATAATAAAATCGATTTCAATGAATTGAAATATTTTTAAATTTAAGTTTTCGTTTCTTTTTCTCTCTATTAAAAAAATGGTTTTGAACGCTACTATGAATCGATTATTTGAATGTTAATTAATTATAGCTCAATAATTAATTTGAAAAAGACATTTAAATAAAATTCGAAAATTCAAATTTCATTATATAAGTTATCGATTACACATATTCGAATTAGTTGAATAAGTAGATTTCAAATATTAGATAATATTTAAAAATATATATTGGGCTTCAATTCTAAGCCCACATACTGCATTGTTATCAAAGCTAATATCAGAGAGTTGTTGGGTTCTTTAGTGACAACAGGTTATTGAGTCTGGAATGGGCAGGCTTGGCCTATCGCTTGCCTACTGTTTTCCAACTTGTAAGAATTTTTTTTTATTTCAATTTTTTTAATATATCAAAATTAACTAAAATCAATATCTAATTAATATTTTACTATTTGTTTGAAAAAAAATATATAGTTTCAATGTATATAGTTAAAGAAACACATATCATATAGTATTAATTCGACAGTGTAATTATATTCGATACATTTAATGCATTTGATGTATCAAATCGTAATTTATCACTTTCAATTTTAAAATATGAAAAAAATTATAATTATGATATCTCATAACAATTTTATTTTTAATTATGAAAAAAATATATCTATGATGTGCTGGTAATAATCACTTTCATCATTTTTCATCTTGTAACAATTTTATTTTTAAAATATGAAAAAAGTTATAATGTGCTGACAACGAAAGTAAATTTTGTCTATTAAATTTGATAAAATGGAGGATGTGTAACTCCCTTAGATTATATATTAGACAATGCTATTTTCAAATTTTCATAATTAAATAAATTTCTCCATATTCATTGCGAAATGTTAAAATTTGTGGATTTTTATTTTTAATTTATAAGAAACATTAAAATATAACACATGGAATTTAAATATTAAACTAATTTATTAAAAAATTGAATATAATAACCACTAGTTTAAAGTTTCAAAATTAATTTAACAATTAATTGCAGTTTAAACACATTATATCAATAAATGATGAAATTTAGTCAATTTTAATGTTTAATAACAAAAGGAAAAGACAATTTACCCTAATTTTATTTATTTAAGAAATAATATTTCGCATTTAATCAATTTTATGTGCAAACTTGTTGCTTTACCCTTAAAATTAAGGAAAATTTTTGTTCACATCTTATGTATGAAATATAATTTATACAGTAAATTTATAAAATATTATCATTTAAAATACAAAAGGGATTAAAAAATTTAATAAATAAAATAAGAATCAATTTTATTGCCTTTGTAATTATTTAATAATTTA
>CANXYI010941016.1:0-11171 GCA_948208565.1 Hura crepitans | reverse complement strand
AGGTATGTGAATTTACAACATTGGAAGCATGTAGTTTATAATTCATGAGCAATAGGTGCAGGAACATTGTATGAAAGTTATGGAATTTGTGGTTAAAGTATGTATACTTATTAATTAGGGTTGTGTTTTTACTGATTATGTGTGAAATAAGGATTTTGAGTATTGATTAGGTGGAGAGAATGAATGGAAGGGGTATGCCATTATTTGGCCGAGAGGTGTGAGTGATGTGTGTGATGTGTGTATGACTTGATTAAGGTGAGCTTGATATGATTTCTAAGGTGTTTGATATAGAAATACATGAAGTGTGCTTGTGTGTGGGGAAAATGGAAGTGTTGGTATCATGTAAAAGTTGGTCGAGAGGTTGCTTTGAGGGGTAGGGTCGGTGTATGGCAAGTTAACATGGTATATTCTATAGAAATTAGCTTAATAGTGATGGCATTATAAGTTTATGTAATGAATGTGATGAACAAGGCTTGTGTGTGTATATGCCTAGTGTGGTCGGGGCATGTACAAGGCATGCCATGGCATGATTTTCATGATAATTGCATTTTGTGTATGTATAAACACACTTGAGTGATGTGATGTTATATGTATGTGTGATTGAATGTGGAGGAAAGCATGATTACGGCCAGAAGGAAGCATTAGCTAAAGGGTATGCAAGGTAAAATTGTCATGAAAAATCAGGCATGGCAGACATGTGTGTGTGCGATTGGCATGGCATATTTGGCATGATTTATGTAATGTACATTTAGCATGAATTAGGTGAATATGCATGAATAATAAGGCATGGAATTTATGGAATTTGGGATGTCCTTTAAGGTTAGGGAATGGTTGAAAAGGAACTTAAAAATGGTTTAGAAAAACATGGTAATATTAACCTTAAAAATGGACTAATTGGTATAGAAGTGGCACCTAATTTTGGGACATATTTATAAGATTTATGTGGGATAAATGGAAGCCACTTTTAAGGCTATTTGAGTTATATAATTAAGCTTAGCTCTAGACTTATGGACATATATGAAATAGATACAAATGGCACTAAAAATGTTATGAAAAGGGCTTAATTTGTGACCTAAAATGGCATATGTAAAAAGGAAAAGTGACCTATAACTGTCCCGTAAAATTAATTTAGGGACTTATACTTGAAATGAACATTTAAAATGGACATAATTAGAATAAAATGGTGACTTAGACTAGGCTTAATGTGAATTTAATTATGCCTAAGAAAGTGACCTAAAATACCTCAGAAAAATTGACCTGTAATGGTTCAATAGGATAAAAAAAATGACCTGTAACTGTCCAGGTTAAATTTTGACTATTAAATAAAATTTATAACTATTTATTTTTCATTTATGAATATTATAATATGAATATCAATAAATAATTGGACATAAAAAAAGGTCAGATGGCCCATTAGTTAGACAGCCACTGCATAGGTTAATCGGTTAACTTAGGGATTAGTAGTTGCTAGATGATCTCTATGATTTTTTAGATATTGGGAGGTTAATGAATTGATCCTTGCTATCTTTTTGAAGCATATGATATGGATTATTATTTAGATATTAGGAGGTTTATGGATTATTCACTATTATCCACTGAAGGTTGCTATGATTTTTAGATATTGGGAGGTCTACGGACTGATCCCTGCTATCCAAAATATGATTGGTAGTTAAGTTGTTTGAGATATTGAGAGGCCGATAGACTAATCCCTACTATTCCTTAACTAGTATTAAGAGGTTCAAGTGAGCTGATCCCTACAATAAGACATGGCCAGTGCAATGGTCGGGGACACAACTTTTCAATTCCCTCTTAGTCTAATGCCTTAGGTGTAGTCTATCTAGTTAGGCCTATTAAATTAAACTGAATATATATGAATAAGTTTGACTGATGAAAATTTACTACTTGAATAAATAAATTAAAATTATCATAATGGCATTTTGGTAATTATTGTGAAAATATGGCATATTACTTGAATTGTATGAACTACCTAGCATACCATTCATACACTACATTTTGACTATCATATTATTATTGCATGTGAGCCATTGCATATAACATGTTTAAGTGATTTAAATTCACCACTGTGTTTTATACTCAACGTCTAAGTGTTTTGGTATGTAGGTTACAAAGATAAGCAGTCCGACCTTCGATATCATGAAATGTAGTACAATAGTTTTGTTGAAGGGTATATAGTGTCTTCCTCTTTTATTCTATTAGCTAGCACTCATGTAAACACTATAGGGTATGGGTTAGCATGCTTAGAAATTATTGTGTTTGTATATATATAAAGAATAGATGTGATGTATATAAATAGGGGTTTCAGTCTATATGGCTTGCTTGATGTTTAATAACTATGGCCTAAGGCCTTGCGTGTGTTTCTAACGTGTGATTGATGTAAGCTAATTTTGATTGGGGGACCAAAAGGGTCTAGATAGAGGAAGAATGATATTATTGATTATATAAGTACTTTTACAAGTGGAAAAAAATTAGTATGTCACTAGGTAGCTGTTGTGCTACCTAATTTTCTATAACATGTGGAATGTCTGTAGATGGGTTTTCTATATCTATCATATCATATAAGAAAATATTTAAGGATAAGACTAAAAACCTAAATATTATATGATAAAGTTCTAAACCAGTCTATAAGTGTTAAGGAGTGCACCCTTTGAGCAATTCTAGGAGGGGTGACTTGGCTAAAAGTGCATCGCTTGTTAGGTTTCTTCAAGAATTCGATAAGGGGTATCATAACGGTACCTATTTTAGAAGGTTTCATACCCTCTATAAAGGTGAATCAGCCACATAACATCGCTCCAGTAAATGACATTCTGTTCGAGGCTTCAACTCCTATTTTGGCAAACATCTCAGGGCACGTATGTTCAAAAACATACCCCAGGTGTATATATGCTCACTCCCCCCCCTTTGCTCTATTTCATGTCTTCTAGCATTTTAGGCATTTTGGTTGTCATCTTTTTCACTACAAATGCCCTCTAATTTGTCAAGTCTGTATGGACTTAATGGGCTGGGGAGAATATAGTCCATGTAAACCTTCAATTTTTTGTTATTTTTTTCGATGTGCTTAGAATAGGATTTGAGGCTCATTGCACATGATAGGATAGTTAGCCTTTGTAGACTCAATAAAGTGTTGTTTAGAGTCTGTACATCTTTGTGGTGCCAATGTGTGAGTCCTTGTGGACTTGTATATGCTTTAATTTTATTTGTGTTGTGGTAGATTTTTTTTTTTGTTTTATGCATTTGCTTTTTTGTTACTTCTTATGAGAAATTCATGTGGATTATGGCCACTTGGTCCACAGAGATGTGACATGTGTGATTTTTTAGGTCCATGTAGATATATTTTAGAATGTTCTTACCTATGCTCCTTTCTCTTTGCAAACTTATCGAAGTGTGAAGGCACATTATTAGGGCTACAGTAGTGGTATACTTCTCTACCTACACCAGTGAGGGATTGAGTGTGTACTATGAGGTTCTACACCTTCATCAATCACTTGGTCGGAGGCAAGTTTCATAGGGAGTTGCAAGCCTTTCGAGCTCTTCTTAATTGGTGGATACCCACACCTTCCACATGCTTTTTTGGGAGCTGACGATCACACCATTCAACTAGGCATTCATTACTAGAGTGATGTGTACTAGTTGTATGATTGCATTCCACGTGAGCTATAAGGTCCTTACCCTTTAACTGTAGGAGGTGAGAGAGTTATTGGGTTTTGTTCCCTAAGATCGCTTAGGGAACATCCACTGCATCAATTTGAGTGAGCATTAGGTTAAAGCTTCACCTACTACACAACTTGAGGTGGATCAGTATGTCAGGTGTTTCATCCTATATTTGCTAGGGACCACATTGTTTGTGATTACAAATGGCAACATGAGTTGGAGCTTATTGCCCATGGTGGAGCAAGTAGATCATATCAATTCTTAGAATTGGTGTTATTCTTCTTTAGGCTGGATATACAGAAGCTTGACATGGCAAATCATTCTAAAAAGAACCATTAATTAATGTAGGGCTTTGTCTCTAGTGTCTTAGTAAGTGTTGTCCACTTTTATCTATTATCCCTTAGTTGCTTAACTATCTTTTAGGGTATAACATCCTTTTATGTATGTTCGAGCATATGAGCTACATCTGTTGCCTCACCCATGCAAGCTGGACATTCCTCACCATTACCTAGTGATTAATAGGTGGGTTAGTCCCACTTTTAGAGCTTAGAATGCTTTTTCACTAGCATATGATCACCGGTATTTAAGTATGATAGCTTAGACTGATGTGAGTGTTCCTACAAGGATGTAAATACAATAGTTAGTTCTAAATTCATGAATCAGTGGTGTCATACTTACCTAGTTTTCATTTTCTAGTTGACTTGGCTTAGTGGGTATTCCCTATCAAAGAGATGGCTGATTTTTTTCACTCTATGTGAGAGTTATCCCCACAGAGGCTGTTGCTAACCACTTTAAAGGTGTATTCTTGGTTTCTAGAAGAGAAAGTGCTAAATTAGAACATTAGTCCAAAGGAGCGCTACAGTCTTCGAGATCCTCCTAACATGATGTTGTTTAGGAGGCATACTGATGATATAGAGTTCATGTAAGCAAGATTGTGGGTATATCTAGGGACACATTAGTTGATGATGAAGGTGGGGGTTAGCCCTCTTGGGCTATTGCAAACTTACTGCCTCATGTGACTTACACTTCTAGACCTTTAGTTTGTTGTCATTTGGCTTGACTTATGTCATTTTGAAATTTGTCCACGATTCATGTGTTTATGTTATAGCCTACTACCACTATTTCAAAATGCTGGACCTTTTCTTCTAAAAAGAGGACAAGGATAGCCCTTGGCTCCCTAAGCACTCGACTCTTAACTCCTCTATGTGTTTTGTCATAAGTAAGGTATCGAGCCTAGCTGCTAGTTAACCCTCTTTGATGAATGAGGTTATAGGCATATTGATGGACATGCTAGAGCTAAGCTATATATGGTATGGCTTAGATGGTCAGCTATCCTCTGCCCACCTCCACATTAAGGATAGTTGGGTGGTGCCTTTCGAGCTAGAGAATACCAATTTGATAAAGTTTATTTTGATTTTCATTAATCATCAAATGGGTTCAATTATGTATGATGCTCTTCTGTCTTGATCTTGATAGGTGAGGAGAGCTCCTATGGAGAGGATTGCTCGAGTTGTTAAGGCCTTTAGGTGAGCTATGGTCGATGAGGCTTGGATTCTTGCTCTAAATATTTCCTTGTATAATGATTAATTTATGTAAATGCATGTCTATGCATGATATTAAAAATGTACTGATCCTCTATCTTTTTGCAAGATAAACTAACTAGGAGGGTTACTGTTCTTCACAACACTTAAAGGAAGCTAAGAGCTTTAACTATTTTTAAAAAGTTGGTGCTTTCTTTCGATTACAAGGACATGGAGGATGAGAACAATAAAGAGGAGTGAAGTAGATGGCAACTATATTGTCTTTGTGAATAGGCCTTGTATTTTTCACATACAAACTTTGTAACTTTTGACATTATATATATACAATCTTATTTTCTTTTCAAATAAAATTCTCCATATTTATATAAAATTAGAAATAATTTACAATGGAAATATTCCATCATTAATGAACAACATGGATCAGCTCCGTTTAGAGGAAATGGGCTACAGGTTGAGGATTATGACCTATTGATGTAGGACTAATTCTAGTAGAGGCAAGATGGCATAGATTCTATCTGGATTGAATCACAAAAGCTAGATTCTCTAAAATGAATGAAGTGTGTAGACTTTAGGTTAGGTGGCATATTCAAGGTTGAAGTTGAAAACTTTGAAGTAAATGGATACCAACTTAGAATAGAGATTGCAACTGCTAGTGATGAGACTTATGCTAAAAAGACTTTCATAGTTGATATAAGAAAGCCTTCGGGCATCCATCTGATAGAAATTATGTAAGTTATTGATAAGGAGAAAATTCTACATTTGTGATTGGTGGTGATTTAGACACAATAAGTAACTTGAAGATACCATGTCATAATGTTAGGGAGAACCTAAAAGTTGCCATTTTTTGTGATTTGTAGCCATCCCTCTTGTGTTATTTTTAGCTAAACTTGCTCCATATATTAGCATTGGTAAGCATTTGTCCGTGCAGGCAAAGTGCACAATGGTTCATGTGGATGTTAACCCTATAAGATTCTCACTTTGTAACAGACATTGCCATGAATATGTCTTAGTTGGTCCATGTGGACTATGACATTGACTTTAAATGTTCTAAGGTTTGTGTGGACGTACTCATGTGCTTTTGATTCCTTGTCCTACTAGAAAGACGAATGGTGAAGGTTAGGGCCTATAAATACCTCTTTTCTTTTTTTGCTCATTTCATACTTTGCTATGTCTCTCTTCTTTAGTCAATAATTGTCTAAGATCTTTGAATTAAAGGCTTCTTAGACTTTAAATATCCTTGCTCCCTTTTATGCTCTTCGGTTCTTGAGAAAAGTGAGGATTGACCATAACTTGAGTGTTGCTATGCAATATTAGGACACCTTTTTCCATATGTTTGTCTTTAATCACTAAGAGATCACCTTGACCCTAGAAGAATTTACTGCCATTCTCAATTTCAACATTGCTCCAGATAATCCCCTAGCTCTTCTACCTTTGGAGGAATGTTATCCCACCGATATTGTTCATGATTTAGGTATTTCTCCTTTTATGGCTTAGAAAGTAATCTCAGGCATAGGCCTAATTTCCCTACATGCAATTATAAACTTTGCTCATAGGTTTCCCCTTAACTCTATGGAATAGGCAAAGTGCTTTTGCTATGCATCCTTGGTTACTAGTTAGTGGTCACCTTTAAAGATGAGCTTTTTTTACTAAAGTATGTTTTAGTCACAATCCTTTCAGTATCTCCTTAGCTTAAATCGTTCAAAGAATAAATGCTTTGAAGAAAGGGGACATCGACTTTATAGATAGAAGTCCACTTTTTTTATAGGAATGTATAGAGAGTCGGTGTAGGTTTTCCCTCTAGCTTTATTTTTTCTTTTAATCCTAACTTTTGCCTAGCATGCCCGTGATGGTTTTTGCACTAGCGGGTTTGCCTAACTTTTTCTTAGGTGGTCCTTTATAGATTTTCCAACCTAACGGCTCTTTTTTTTAGATTTGGTTATAAGAGAAATTAGAATTGGTGGTACCTCCTCTAGAAAAGCTTTGGGTTAAGTATGATCCAAATTGCCATTGTGAAAGGTAACTTGAGAAGAAATTTCATAGTTGTGATCAATGGTTTGAATGGCTTAGTATAATTAAAGTACTTCGCTAGAGGTGTCCTTAGTGGAAGATCACCCATTTTTCGCTATCTTCCCATTCAGGTCTTATTCCCTTAATTAGATTGAGGGATGCTACATTTTATATCCCTTCTTGGTTCTAATGGCAATTTGGTTTGTTGCTAAGAGTCTCTTTTAAACCTTTAGGGTTTTATAATGGACTTTTAACATGGAATTTCTTACCCTATTTTCTCGACTTGTGGAAGTGTCATGCTATATTAAGAGATATGCTTGATAATTCAACTAGTAATATAAGTACAGATGATAATTACAAAGATTGGATTCTAAGTATATCAAAAGACAATAAGACATTAGTGTTAAAGAGAAAATGTGAAGATACAATTTTTGTATCCAAAAAGAAAAGACATGTCTAGATTTTTAGAGTTTAATTACTTGCATGATATTGCTCACTTAATAGAAGTTTACATATCAATGATCATAACTAAAGCATTGTTGCTATTAATTGTATTTAGAACTAAGCTGCTCAGTCTTGCAAATATGTTAATTTCCTATTAATGATACTGTCATTACTAATCAGTCTCGAAAGGTTTTCTTGATTAAACACTCTCTTTGAAGTCCCCTAATTTTTGCATGAAGTGCAAAATAGGTTTTCACCTCATTAAGGTGTCCTAATTTTTTCTTAAGCCACCTTATTCATGTTTTCAACTTAGCGCACCTCCTTTTTTTATATATCTTCAATAGAAGTACTTCTTTAGCTTGCCTATGTTGATGGGCTCTGAGAATTCATTGCCTTTTAAGTCTGAGATCTTGATACCTCTATGTTTGAGTATTTTCTTGACCAAGTATAGGCCTTCCTAATTAGGCTTGAAATTTCCTTTGGGGTTTATCAATAAGGGACTGGTTTGTTTTAGTATCAAGTTACCTTTTCGAATAGGATTGGGCTTAACTTTCATATTGTAAGCTCTAGTAATTTTCTTTTGATACAATTGCATATGATGGAGAACTTTAAGTCACTTTTCATCAACCAAAGCCAACTGCTCATATCTATTTCTAGCCTATTCTGCTTTTAGTATTTTTACTTCCAGCATAACCTTGAGTTAAGGGACCCCAATTTTTATTAGCAACATTGCTTCCATCCTATACACAAATGAATAAGGCATGGCTTGTGTAAATGTCTTGATAGTTGTTCTATATCCCTATAGTGCAAAGGGTAACATCTCTGCCTAATCCTTATAGATAACTATCATTTTTTAAAAAATTTTCTTGATATTCTTATTGGCTGCTTCGACCGCCCCATTATCTTAAGGTCTGTATGAAGAAGAGTTGTGATGCTTGATCTTGTACTTTTACAAAAGCTATCTAGTTTCACCTTAAAACTATACCCCATTATGTATGTTGACTTGCTATGGCAACTCGTACCTATTGATGATGTTTCTTTCAATAAATTTCACCATATGTCTTGCCCCTAATTTATTGAAAGATTCAGCTTCAACTTATTTTGAGAAGTAATTAATTGCTGCCACTATGTATCTGCGCCCTCTAGTAGCTGATGGCCTTATTTCCCTAATTATATCTATACCCTATGTAGGAAATGGCTACAGAAATGACAAACCAGTTAAGTCATTAAGGGGTAGGTGATTGAGGTTCCTATAGATCTAGCACTTGTGGCACTTTTTGACAAAGTCACAACAATCTGTTTCTATGATTAACCAGTAGTATCCCAATCATATGATCTTCTTAGCCAAGTTTCTTACATTCATGTGAGAACCACAAATGCCTTTGTGCACCTCTATGAGTATTTTCTAAGCTTCTAATCTATCCACACATCTGAGCTGAATGCCATCTAACTACCTTTTATACAACATTCCTTGGTAGGAATTAAACTAAGTTGATAATTTCGATAGGATCCTCATATCTTTCTCAGTTGCATGTTCTGGGTACTGTCTAATTTTTAGGTATTCTTAGATGTCATGGTACCAAGGTATGCCAATATTGGTTTATTTAGTTGTAATGTTAACTATACCCGTATAGGTAGCGAATCTTTGTTTGCTAATGTACATTGGTTTGAGCAGATACTTTTTAGTGAGGTTTGAGACTGACATCAAAATGGCTAAGGCATTAAGGACTTGGTTTTGTTCTTTAGGGATGTGATAGAAAGTGCATTGATTGAATCCTTTAGATAGATCTGTGAGTATTCTAACATACTTGCTTAAGTTCTCATCCTTAATCTCCCAATGACCTTTCACTTGTTGCACAACTTGCATAGATTCCTATATACATCAATCATTTTTGCCCCTAACTAGAATAGAGTTTTGAAGCCACAGAAACATGCTTTATGCTCTATGACATTGTTAATTGCATGGAACTTTTACTTTCTAGCTAAGAACATCTGCTCACCTTCTATATTGATGAGTAGTACATTGGCTCCTGCACCTTTCTAGTTGACTGCTCCATTAAAGAACATTTTTCATCCTTCCTAGGATATTACCGACAAGTATTCATCTAAAAACTCAAATTCTTCTTATTTTTCCTCAATTGGGTGTTGTGCTAGGAATTCAACTACTACTTGACCCTTGATCATCTTCTTAATGACAAAAGAGATGTAAAAGTCTTGCAAAAGTAGAATCTATCAACCCATCTTACCAAATAAAGAGGGTGTAGTTTGCAAGTACCTGAGGGGGTCATATTTTGCTACTGCCTCTACTTTATTTGATTGAAAATAGTGGCAGAGCTTTTTAGAGACCCAAATTACATCCCAAATATATCTTCTCAACTTCTACTACTTTTATTTTTATGAGAGCAATTTCTTGCTTAGGTAGTAGACTATATTTTTTTACCCCAGACTCATCTGCTTGTGCATTGAGGACTCCTATGGAAGATTCTTCAACTGTAAGGTATAAGATTGAAGACTTTCCAAGTTTTAGTGGTCTTAGGATGGGAGGTTTGATTAAGTATTATTGGATGGCTTGGAATGCTTTTTGGCAATCTTCGTTCCATTCCTTCGATTGTCCTTTACGTAACAGGTTGAATATAGGATCACAAACTAATGTGAGTTTAGTTATAAACTAACTAATGTATTATAGTTTGCCCAAGAATACTCTGGCTTTCTTTTTTGATTATAAAGTAGGCATTTCCAAGATACCTTTTACCTTATTTGGATCTATTCAATCTCATTTTTGCTAACTATAAATCCTAAATGTTTTCAAGATGTGACTTCGAAGATTTATTTCTTGAGGTGAAGCCTCATGTTGAATTAGTTCAATCTTTGGAAAATCTTTTCTAATGCTTTAAAGTGCTTTTCCCTTTTAGTAGACTTCACCATCATATCATCCATGTAGAATTCAACTTCCTTGTGTATCATGTCATGAAACTGATTGGTGGCCATCCGTTGGTAAGTTGCTCTTATATTTTTTAGTCCGAAAGGCATTACCTATAATAGTATGTCCCCTATTTAGTTATAAAAGGCCATTTTACATTTGTCACTCACCTTTATTAGAATCTAGTTAAACCACAAAAAGCCATTGAAAAATGAGTACATGGCTATCAGAGCTACATTATCCATTACTACATTAATATAGGGTAAGGGAAAGTCATCCTTAAGGTATGCTTTGTTTAGGTCCTAATAATTAATGCATATTCCAACCCTTCTATCCTTCTTAGGTACTGAAATGATTTTGGCTAACCAAGTAGGGAAGATGATCTCCTTAATGAACTTGGCCTTGAGTAGCTTGGTAACTTCTTCCTTTACCTTTTATTCCTACTCGGGTCTCATCCTTTTAAACTTTTAATAGACTGGAGAGATGTGGTCATAAGTTGGAATGGCATGTTCAACAACTTTATGATTAATACCCAGCATGTCCTTGTAACTCTAAGTAAAGATTCATTTATATATTTTTAGTAATATCTC
>CANXYI010940822.1:0-10531 GCA_948208565.1 Hura crepitans | reverse complement strand
AAGAAAGACCACTTACATAAAAATTTATCACTCAAGTGTTAGAATCACTCAAATTAAGGATCACCTTCTTTTTTTATCATTAGAATCATTAGCAAAAGACTTTAGAAGCTAAATTAAGGGGATTAACTTAGAGAAATGGGTTGGATTTTGGTGTAAGATGAAAAAAAAAGGAAAGTAAGGAATAGAGGTGATGGCATTGGCTAAAGGGGGAAGGGAGGAGGAAGATGGTGGTTCATACATGTGGCACTTATACACATCACACCATTTGTATTGAAAGCATAGACAAACACAATTATGACATGTGGCGATCTGATGATCCAGATTAATCACATTTAAGTTTTAAGCTTAAAAAATGTGATTTAAATGTTTTAAGCCTAAAAAATTTCCTTTTAATGTAAAAAATTTTCAATTTAAGGGCTTTTAAAAACTTATATCCAAAAGCCGAAGGAAACGTTATTAACTATTCACTCACATTTTTAAGAAATTTGGATAAAATACTAATCGACCTTAAAAAATTCTGATTTCACCAACATTAGACTCTTTGAAATTTTTTACCTTAAGGTTATGCTATTTTTAGGTCAGTCTAGGCACATCCTAAACATTTTATAACTCGATGGAAATTTAAGTTACTATTCATTATTTCTTAGCATGAAAAATTTTATTCGTTCAATGGCTAATGTTAATAACTTTAACTTCATCATTATTTTGTCCTTCTCAATTTTATGACTAATACTGCCCCTTGGCCACCTCAGAGTGACCCGATTACTCAAAAAATACTATTCATGCCTCAGGATGTATTATTTATGAAATCGGGGGTTTTTGGGTGTTATATTGCTTAACATGAGCTCTTGGATAAGTGGTCCCATTGAACTTATTCAATTTTTGTATCTTGAATTTAGAGGGCAACAAATCCTCATATTCTAAAGTGAGCTCATCTAGATACAACCCCTTACCCAAAATGATGAGCCTAGCTATTGCTTCCATTTTCTCCTTTTGTTTCTTCGTAGTAGCATTTTTAACTTTATGCGGTATTTCTTTCTTCTTACTTTCATGATCAGAATCTTAACAAATATCAAACTCTATATTGAAATTCTCAGCCTTTTTGGCCTTTTCACTTAACTCTCAGCCTCTTTTTGTACTAATTCTCCCAACTATGACTACTCTACTAATAGTTGAAGCCATTATCACTTCAATAGGTGGTGGTGAAGTATAATTAGGGACAACCTTAGCTATTGCCCTTGCCACCATAGACATCATCCTTCATTCAAATTCTTTGAATTTCTAGTCCAGCTTAGCATTGAAATCTTGAGTAAAAGAGGTACCTTCTCATTGTCCTGCCATCTTAATTATATCTACGTTATCTATGGTAAGAATAATTTCTCTTTAGACTATTCCCATGCCTAGACCACATAACCATGTGGCTTGAGAATCTACAATGGTTTTAAAATAAAGGGTTAGATATGATGAATGAAATATAATAATGCATAAAGTGTATGTGTATGTTAATATGTATAACAACAAACATAAAAAAGAGCCTTTCATCCTTATTGCTCCCTACATATGAGGTCAAAGTGCTCTTTCCTAAGAGGCTTACTTATGGGACATTGTGGGACTCAACAAATTTGAATAATGAACAATTGATAGCTAAACAATATTTCTCTCATATTTAAAAGAAAGCATGTAAGATATTTATCCCACATATATTGGGCAAGTTTAATCAAACAAAAATGCGGCATTTTGCCCATTCCAATTAAGAAAGGCCTAATAGGTTCAAGAACATTTTTGGATGATTAAATCATATTTCATAGATGTTAGCCTATGTAGCACACAATGTAGCATTAACTAGGAACCCTAATGGAAGTTGCTATTTGTAACATCGCAAAATTCTTGACTTTTATGAATAGTACTTCCTGAGATGAATAGTGTTTCTCAAAACTTGAGTTGCACTAATTAGAATAATAGGAACTATTAATCATAATATAATTTTGGGCAAAGTTTGAAGCTAATCAAAATTCATTTGGATGGTTAAAAATGCAAAAGAAAATTTTTTGATAATGTCACATGAATAGTGACCTAGTTTTAGCTAAACTATAAAATATTTAATTTTTGCTCAAAAAAATTTTGGGATTGATACAATCTAATACTTAAAAATTCTAAATAGTCTAATGGCACTAGAATTAGAATTTTAAATATTGGGAAGTATTTTTACTAAATCGGGCTAAGTTTATTACTTATGTTTTTATCGAATTTTCAAGCATTTCGAATGTAGATTTTTGCGAGGAATAAGGCTAATATTTCAAAATTTGAGGTGGTAATTTAAGTTTAAATTGTGGAAAATAATTTTTAGAAGGGGTTTTAAGAGAGATTTAATTTTGTCATTTGATCATAAGTGACCTAATCCTAGCCACACAATTAGATCATATAAAAAAGGCAATTTGAAGGGTAAAATTTACTATTCATTCTAGCACCTTTCCCCTCTTCTTTTCTCTCAAGCCGATGCCACCATTAAAGCCACCTCTTCTATTTTTTCTTTAATTTTCCACCTCTAATACCCCAAAATTTCACCCTTAAACACATATAAAATGATAGATTAAAGCATTTAGAGGTGTTAAAAGCTTGAGATATAAAGGAAATAAGAAATTTTGTGATTTTTCTATTTGAATGAATAGTAATAAAATTTTGATTA
Source organism: Hura crepitans (assembly GCA_948208565.1). Taxonomy (NCBI): domain Eukaryota; kingdom Viridiplantae; phylum Streptophyta; class Magnoliopsida; order Malpighiales; family Euphorbiaceae; genus Hura; species Hura crepitans. Next base: position 7,845 of record CANXYI010940822.1, on the reverse strand, counting down.
GGTAAGGATTTTTGCAAACTAACATTTTTCCTAGACTCTACAAGTGCCTAATTGTGTTATTATTTTGATTTTTAGATGTATATATGATTTACTATGAATTTTCTACGTTAAGCCTATTTGTATTTGTAGATAAAAATGCAACTTAAGCATTTAAGGGAAAGGAAAAGATCTAAGCGAGTCTCAAAATTACATTGCGACCTATTTTCGTGTGTGTGTTCACATTAATATTTGACTTAAATGTTGTTTGAGCATTTAATGTGTGATTAGGCTTCATGTGATCATAAATACTATTTAATAATTGTGTATAATGTTAAATGCTTACATGGGATGATATGTATTTGTGATTATAAGCATGATATAAGAGTGAAATAGATGTGTAAAGGTGTGTGTATGTGGAGGCTGAATGCCTCAAGTGGATGATATGTATGTATATGCCTTATGGGATATGGAAAATGAATGTTTTGATTCATTTTATTAATATACATATGTTATGGACGGAAATGTGCTAGAAATGATTTAGATTGAATATAAAATTTTGAATATATAAGTATGCATGATGAGGGGCCAAAAATTAGTCTCTTGATGCATATATGAGTTTGGTTGTGAGTGTGTTGGTTTATAAGCTTATTATAAGTTCAACGAATATTAAGATTATTAGGACACATTTATGTTTATATGAGTGAATTTTGAATTATGTTTTATGTGTCAGTTTGAAGTGTAATATGGTTATAGGAGTGATTAATTTTCAAATTAGGAACATAAATAACATTTTGCATTTTTGTTTATGGAGTGATAAGCTTTAATGGTTAAAATAAAGTTTATGGTTTATGTATAGTATTGAGGTAATGATCTCAAAATTTATGCTATGAGCATATCTCATTTGTGCTTCATGAACTATTAGTGTTGTTTATGTTCAAGCATATATTAAGTATGATAATTAGGCTAAAGGCTAAGACATGATGAGATATTAAGCATAAATGTATTCGTTTGCTAAAAGATATAATAATGTGATTCAGATGATATTAACTTAAGATGGTGGAATCAATGAGTTTTATAATGTCATACGATTAGACAACTTAGATTGGATAGGTTAACTAGATAACTAGGGAGCAAAAGTAGTTGCTAGGGCATCTACGGGTGTAATGTTATCTTGTGGGCAATCTTTGACCTCAAGACATGATTTTAAGCTTTAGGTTCTATGCCATAGGCTTTAGGCTTGTATATGATATTTAGGTCTGGGTTTTGGGTTATGGCTTTTATATCTTAGATTCTAAGTCTTGATTAATAGCCTTTAAGTTTTGTGTTTGATTTACGAATAAATATGGCTTCGGGCCATGTCTTGCTATCAAATGTGTAGATAGTTGTCTCTAATATATTGACATGTGTTAATCTGCAATGTTAGTTAAATTTGGTAATAATATTAAATTAAGATTTAGGATGATTCTATTATTGAATTGTCATATTTATATGGTTCAAAGTTAATATTTAATATGGCTATTGATAAAAAGTCAATTCTGGCTAAAATATGTGAAGGTATGAATTTCATAGTATTACCATGTTCATATATGTGCATTTCGAGATATATTCATGTTATATTTGTAAAATTACATACATGTTTTATTCTTGCCATATACTTGACAAAATTTTCATAAACATAGATAATATTGCATTTTATGCCATTCATACATTATAGGGAATACACCACTAAGCAAAAGCTTAATGTATTATGTTGTTTGCAGTGCTTAGGTGTAATGCTTATGAGTCAAGCCTTCATGAACAATAACTTTGAGGCTCAGAAAGTGTGCTCGAATTGCCGAGTCACCTTTATAAGGCTTGAGGGAGGGTGTACTAGTCTTCAAACTTTTAGGGGCTTAAAAATGATAAAAATGACTTGATTTAAATATTTAGTAGAACCAATAAATTATTTTAGGCTATAATCTAGTAGGCCATAAGCTCAATTAGGGTCGAGAATGACTTAGGATGTGCTCGGATAGACCTAAAAGTACCATACCCTATAGGTCAAAAATTCCCTTAAGTCCATTGGTGAAGGAATTTTTAAATTATGTGGTCATTTGCTACTTTTTCTTAATTTTAGGTTTTGCACATATATCGAGGTAGTTAATTAAGTATCCTATCAAGGCAATTTGGCTGTGAAATTTTATGAGCCACTAAATAAGACTAATCAGGGTTTTTTAAACAAAAGTGATAATTTTTAGATGTTCGAGTGAATTTTTAAAATTCCCCATTTTCTATTGAAATTAAGCATTTTCAGGGCGTTCGAGTGACTTGTGTCACTACCCAGACTGACCCCGCCACTATAAAAACTCCCTTGTGACACCTAGCTGCCCACTTGGCATAGCCACCCCAACAACCTCCACTGTCTCCCTTTCTTCCATTTTAATATTTTCCTAGGGGATTTCATCACTCTAAGACCTCTCACATTCATAGAATTTAAGTTAGGGGCTATGAAAATTTTTAGGGAACTTTCTAAGGAATATCATGACTCTGTAGGTGCAAGGGACACTCAAGGGGAACCAAAGAGTTAAGGCTTCTAAAGAGGGAAGAAAGGTTAGAAATTAAGAGAGGTATGTGAATTTGATGTGTTTAAAGCATGCCAATTGTAGTTTATGTACAAAATGTGTATGGAATTAATGGTTTTGATGGTTTGAACGTGTGTAATGGTATGTTATGCCTACATTGAGACTTATTCCATGTTAAGTGCATGATTTTTGTAGTGAATTGGGGAAAAGAATTAATAGAAAGGGTGAAACCTTATTTCATCAAGAGGTTTATATGTGTGTGTGGTACTTGAATGGCATGTATTAAGTGGAGATTGGATAGTTTTTATTGTGCCCGGTATTGAAATTATGAATTATGCATATGTATGGTGAAAGAGGTAGTTTTGGTAGTGTTTCTATCTTTGGCTGAGAGCTTCCTTAAGTAGCCTTGAATGGCAAGGTGTGACACCCACTACTAGATTCTTGAAGAAACCTAATAAGTGGTGCACTTCCCACTAGGTCACCTATCTTAAAATTTCACTCATGTTCATTCATTTATCTTTTACTCATACTGCACTAGACAACTCTATCTGATTCTAAAATCATTCAGGTCAGTTCTTATAATCCATTTTAGTTCTATACTCTCGTAGGGTCCTATGAACTTGGGACTCAATTTCCCTTTTTTTGATCCTTTGCACCTTTCTCCTCGAAGAAACCTCTAGAAATACTTTCTTCCCAACTATACATTCAATATTTCTCTCTAACTCCACTCTAACACGAAGGAGACTTGCATCATCTACCATATGATGCCTTATATAGGTCAATCTTCAAACTATGCTAGTAACTACTATCACAGGCAATCTTTGCCAAGAACATATACATATTTTAGTTATCCATAAGCTTACCAATGTCATTTCATAACATATTATCAAATATTTGTATCACCTTCTCTGACTATCCATCAGACTGAGGATGAAAGGCCATATCATAGCTCAAATTCCACTTACTGGCATGCCAAACAATTGGCATTATATTATGCCACATCTCTATAGATATTAGGCCATCAATAATCAAATTTCCAAACTTAAAATTTTCCTCCCTAAATATAGGAAATAAGGAGTCTCATGTGTCTCCTTAAACATTTATAACCCTAAGTCCTTCATACAGGATACGCATAACCTGTTCTGATGATACAACTACTTACTTTATGTTAACTTAGATCTTATGGTCTTCCCCTCTTAGGTCCTATTTACCATCTGAGATAACTATTCCATTCCATATGTTTTCCCTTCATCTGCTATCAACCATCTAGCTTTATCTGTAACTTAGCCAACACATCATATCCTAAAGTGTACTGTAATTAACATTCATGCTTTTCAAAACTATCACAAATTTCTTATGCTTAGCATTTGCTATCACATTGACTCTCACTGGTGGGTAGCCATTTAGGCTATCATAATCCTTGATTAGCTCTAACTAGCTTCTCTATCTCTGGTTCAACTTTTCTTGAGTAAAGAGATACTTTAGGCTTTTACAATTTATACATGTATAACATTCCTCTTCATACTAATAATGCCATCGTAGTTCCAAAACAAATACAACAAAAGCTAGTTCTAATCATGAATAAGATAATGCCTTTTCGAGGCTTCAACTATCTTAAAGCATAAGTCGCTACCTTCTTCTTATATCAACACACATTCCATACCATTCTATAAAACATCACTATACATAATAAAGTCTGTACCTTGTTCAAATTGAACTAGGGTAGGAATCTTTGTTAGCATTTTCTTTAATTGCTCACAATTGGCTTAACACTTATCATTCCATTCTAATCTCACACTTCTTCCTAACCCATCAGGTCAAAGGAGTGGCAATAATGGAAGTCCCTTTATAAGTCCTTTGTAATATCAACTAAGCCTAAAAAATTTCTCACCTTAGTTACCTTCGTAGGTGATTCTCTTTCTAGTACTACCTTTTTTTTATTGGGATCAATCCTGATTCCTTCTACTGCTACCATGTGAACCATAGAAGAAACTTCACTTAACCTAACTCATACTTACTAAGCTTGACACATAACTATCTCTCTTTCAGGGTCTAACACAACCTTTAGGCATTGTTCACAATCTTTCTAGTCCCTATAACACCTCATATTACCATCTATAAACACTACCACCACTCATCTACTTAAGATTAGAAGGTTCTATTCATTGAGTTCCATAAAAGTCGTTAAGACATTGATGCATCCCTAATGGCACAACTAAAACTTAGAATGCCTGTACTGGGTTCTGAAACAATTTTAGAAACATTAGCTTCCCTCAAATTCTTAGCTAATATTATCCAAATCTCATATCAATTTTAAAGGATCGACTAACCCCTCTCAAATGATCAAGGAGATTATCCATCTGAACAAGGGATGCTCATTCTCCATAATCACTTTATTCAACTACCTATAAAGTAATGTACAACTTGAATGACCTGTCTTTCTTTCTTAATAGATGGCATAAGTACTTCCTAAAGGGTTATACTAAGTTTGATAAAACCCTTATTACATAGCTCTTATAGCTATACTCTCTGTCCCTTTTATTTCACTAAATGCCATTCTATATAAACAAGAAGCACTAGAGCAATACCAAAATACATTTCAATATCAAATTCTACTCTCTCTAAAGTAATAAGCTTGATAGCTCATCATGGTGTATATAAAAACTCAAATACAACTAGAATGTATGCCAAATTAGAATTAAATATTCAGATTAATACCATAGGCCCGACGGGGCTCACCACTTTTAAAGGAGTTGTTATATTCCAATAGCAAAGATATGATTATCTAGAGGGTTCTTCTCACCATCCACTATTACTATCAATCCTTATATAATCTAGAGGGTCAACTTTCCTTGTTTACAATTAGTCATAGCTTGATACTTAGTAAGCCAATCCATCCTAGGATTACATCATTTGATGGAAATGTAATTCGATCAAATCAACAATAATCTATGTCCCCAAATCACTAGAGGGCATCTTCTATGCACCCTATTTACAATCACACACTGCCCCATTGGGTTACTAACTCTAATATTACACCAACATGCTCAGGCTCTATTTGCCTATTCTATGTTTGTGTATTACATACCCATTAGGCATTAAATCAAGGTCTATCAAAGCCAAGACTATAACATTAGATAAACACAATACCAGTTATACCATCTAGTGCTGTAGCCACTTCTCTAGTTCTTACTGCACACTAACCAACTAAAGCACAAGCCTTAATTCTAGTACCCTGACTAGCACTAGACTGCTCTCCTTTAGTCTACGTTTAACCCCTACCCTAGGGTGTAATATTAGGTAACTATGCCTGAGCACCCTCTACCTACCCTAAAGACCCTCTCTCTATAGTGGTCTCTAACACCACAATAGAGATATTCTTCTTGCTTGCCTTCTCTATACTTCCCTTAGTGCCTCTTCTAGCAAAAGCCACACATGGGAGGTCCATTTTGGTTACCCCATGTATAAGAAGAAATATCAATGCCTGTCTTGGCCCTTAGGTCTTTGTCTATATCCTTAAACCTATATTCAATCCTATCAAGAATCTCTTACATTTTTTACAAATCATTAAAAATAAATCTCCTTTGCATACTTCAGGAATCTGATAAGATCCTTTCATGTACTACTTCCCAATGTACCAAATGGGGATTACTCCTACCTACTAATAGTCAATTACTTGTGACTCTGGCTGCTGAGCTGTATTACTGGTTTTAAGTGCTGATGTAGAACATGCTCCCTATATAACAATGGTTACAAAACCAATTGGTTCCTTGTCACCTCCTTTAGGTAACTTGATTAATCACTTCAGTATTATAGAAGAATTTTCCTCCTCAACCTTGAATAGTTAAGAGGAATTTAAAACTTTGACATTTGCACTTATCTACTTAGCATAGGAACATTAGTCTATGCTCTAATACCACAAAATGTGACACCCCCTACTAGGATCCTGAAGAAACCTAATAAGGGGTGCACTTCCCGTTAGATCACCCATCCTGAAATTTCCCTCGTATTCATTTGTTTAACTTTTACTCATACTGCACTAGACAACTTTATCTGATTCCAAAGTCATTCATGTCAGTTCCTATAATCCATTTTAGTTTATATTATCATGTTTCAGCCATTACAAAAAAAAATCTAACATAATCGGGTATAATATAAAAATATGGTAGCACAACAGCTGCCTCGATCACTACTTCAAAATTCATATCCACCTGTAAACACTTCAATATAATATATCACATCTCCTGGACCCTTTTGGTCCCTTAGTTATCAGCCTATCAACAACTTCTAACACATAATAGTCACAGGCCTCAGGCAACAACAAAAACACATAGAGCCTCAAGCTCACAAGCATGCATATATATCACATGTAAATAAGAAAACTATCATAGGCATTATTATAGAACAACCCATTGATACAAATATTACCCTTTGTCCTTTATGTACATCACACCTATATTCCCCACCTAAGTACATAAAGTGCAAAATCATACATCGATATATGATTAGTCCTCTGAAGAATATCCTTTAAACTCCACCGCATGCTTTACGAGGTGATGTCCTTAACCTTAGTACTTGCACATCAAAATAGGTACGCTGAGCATAAAAATACTCAATGGTGAATTCAACCATTAAAAACATGTCCACAGGTTAATCCAGGTATTATACTTTCATTCTAGTCTTATACTCATATCCCAATGCACTTAAAGAAACTAACATGTATAGTTACCATTTTACCCTTAAGGTATTTTTGCCTGTAATTATCTAGTTAATTTACCACAAGGCATATAATTTATGGCTTTAATCATTATTAGTCACTTCATGCATATACTATACCATTTTAAGCATTTATTCATTATCAGTGAAAAATTACTAAAATGCATCTATTTATAGCTTTATAGTCATATATGAATTTATTAAACTTATTTAATTATTTTAACTGGCCCAATTCAGGAGACATCTATAATAGACACTGGATCTAGAGTGAAAATAAACTGGTGCATTGGTCTCTATTCTAGACCTATGTCGTTGCATCGGCATATGTGCCATAATGGAGATAAGCTCGTAGCCTCTCTAGACACAATTAAATAACATTAGTGTGACATAATAATGATTAGCCTATAGGCCTCCCCAGCCATAAATAAAGTCTCAACATCTATGTGACATAATAGAGATCAGCCCGTAAGCCTCCCTAGCCATAATAATCACCTTCAAGAATATGACATAATAGAGATCATCCCGTAGGCCTCCCTAACCACAAAGAATATCAACAATTGTGTGACAAAAAAGAGATCAGCACGGAGGC
>CANXYI010940792.1:0-13643 GCA_948208565.1 Hura crepitans | reverse complement strand
GAAAGCTATATTGAAGTTCAACTTCATGCAAAGCCTCATATAGCTTTTTCCAAAACCTTAAGGTAAACCTCGGATCTCTATCAAACATAAATTAAGTAGGCATTCCATGTAACTTGACTATCTTTTACATATGCATCTTAGTTAATTGCTCTAAAGATAGTTAGTTCTCACTAGGAGGAATTAAGCTAACTTAGTCATTCTGTCAACTATTACCGACACTACATTGTGTTTCTTCAGAGTTAATTGAAGTCGAACCATAAAGTCTATGGTGATCATGTCCCATTTCTATTCGAGTTTTGCTAAAAGTTGTAACAAACTCGAAGGAACTTGGTGTTCAGATTTAACTTGCTGACAAGTAAAACACTTGTTCACATATTTAGCTATGTCTCTCTTCATATTTGACCACAAAAGTGGGCTTTTAGGTTCTGATAGATCTTAGTGCTCCCAAGATGCATAGCATATGAGCTACTATGAGTCTCATTTAGGATTAACCTCTTCAACCCAATATCACTAGGCACACATAACTTATTTTGATAGAACAACTATCCATATATCAGCTCATACTCAGTCAGTTTCCCCTCTTGGATTAGCGTTATCACATTTTACAGCTTCTCATCCTTCTCTTAAGCTTTTCTCACTTATCTGAACAAATCGGGCTTTACTCTCATCTTAGCTACAAGTGCTCCATCACGAACAACTCTTAGATAGATATTTAATACCCTTAAAGCTACACACAAACAAAACACAATAAGACATTGCATCATCAAATCTTAAGTTGATAATACCCAAGCCTCAGATCAATCTTAGAAAACCCTTCTACTATCTTTAACTGGTCAAATAAATCATATATCCTAGGGAGAAGATACTTGTTCTTTACAGTTAACTTATTCAGCCACCTATAATCAATACACTATCTCATACTTTTGTCTTTCCTTTTTACAAACAAAACTAGTACTCCCTAAGGAAACACATTAGGGCATGTGAAACCCTTATCTAAGAGTTCTTGCAACTGAACCTCTAACTCTTTAAGTTTTACGGGTGCTATCTTATATGGTGTTATAGACATAAGTGTAGCACCAGGCAAAACTTCAATACCGAATTGCACTTCTCTCTCAAGTGGTACTTTAGGCAATTCCTCAAGAAATATATCATCAAACTCACATAGTTGGTATATCCTCACTTCTAGGATCCACCTTACTAACATCCCTCACATGAGCTAACTAGGCTTGACAACCTTTTCTCACTAGCTTTCTAGCTATAATAGTTGATATCACACGAGACTGGAAATCTGACTTCTCACCTACAATTATCACATCCTCATCACTATCAGAAGCCTTTAGGGTAATTCTTTTAAGCCTACAGTCTACCATAACCTGGTGTTTATATAACCACTTCATGCCTAGTATTACATCAAACTCATTAAATGGTAGTTCTACCAAATTTGCCACAAACCCATGCTTTTGATATCTCAAAGGATAACCCCTATACACTTTATTCACAATCACATTATGGCCTAATAGATTGGTTACTTGTATATCATGCTTAAGGTGTTTAAGTTCCAATTTCCACTTATATGTCAAGTTAGGGCAAACATATAGATGAGTAGAACTAGGATCAATTAATTTATGCATAGAGGAATCATAAAGAGAAAAAGTACCAATGAGCACATCAAGTGTATCCTCTTTCTTATGGGCTTGTATGGCATATTAACAAACTAGGGCTTAAGCCTCTAACCTCTACATAATCTTTAAAGTGGCTTGTTATGGTAATCTAGTGGTCTGTTGTCTTCTAAGTCTTCTCCTAATTGGAGCAGTGGCTCTAGTCCCATGTGTTTGCTACTCGTCTTCCTCAATCCTCTTAGGGCAATCCCTAAGTCTATGATCTATTGCTTTACACTTAAAGCAACCACCAATCTTGCACCCATACAATGCACCATAGTGTCTGTTATAGTAGTCACAAAGTTATGTAGATGCACCTCTAGCAATAGATCTTAGGGTGCTAGCCATAAATGAAACCTCTTGATCTTTTACTAGTGGCTTATACCTAAAGGAAGCTCCTAAAATTGTCTTTTGACTTTAACCTTAAGTATGACTCTAAATGGCCAATCCTTTCTGTTTCTTTTTGGTAGTAAATAGAGCACTCATATGACTTTAAAACCTCTTATTCTGGTCCTTATTCCTCCACTTTTGGCCCGTTTCAGTGATCTTTTCAATCTCAAGGGCTGTAGAAATCAACTTAAAAAACTCTCTGATCTGAAGGCTTGCCATAGGCACTATAATCTCATAATTAAGCCAATCCTGGAACTTCTTACACCTCGTAGCTTCTTTCACATACATGTCCTCATCATACTTTAAAAGCCTCTAAAACTCCTTTTTATACTCAGACACAGTCATCTGCTTTTATCTCAGCTATAAAAACTCCTTACATCCCACCTCTCTATATCCTAAATTCCACCTAGAAGAACTCCCTAAGTGAGCATTTCAGCTGGTTTTCCTCTTGTTAAGGTGACCCACCAATTATATGCCTCCTTATGAAGAAAAGATTCAGCACAAATTAGACTTTCTTCTTCTATACACTCTATCTACTCAAGCATTATCATAGTGCGATCCAACTAATACTTTACAGTATCTGAATCATCCATCTTAAAGCCATAAAACTCTTCTATATTGAACTTTCAAAGTCTCTCTATAACAAATCCCTTGCGTGGAGCCAGTTGTGGCTAAGGTATTACTCATGTAGCTTGTCTCAAGAGCTAAATTAGAATGGGAAGCATCACTTGCTGATTCTAGGCTTGAGCTTTCATTAGTACCGAATTAGAAGCTATTGGTCCTTTAGAGTCATCCTTGCTTACTGGGGCTTTACTCTCAAACCTTTAACTTAATAGCCCTTATCGAATTGTCTAGCACATCGCACTTAAAATCAATAAAGAGCACTTACATATGTGATTGTAGCTTAATAGTTGATATGCATAACTCAATCATATAAATGCGTGTATGCATATTTATGTAATAGACATATGACCTTATGCCTAGTGTAGCCTAAACTGACTATCTAATCTAGAACTGCTTAAATATAGCTTTGATACCACAAAATATGAAGCGCCTCCTCCCATTAACCAAAGCTAACAGGTAGAGAAGTGTCACATTATGTGCCTTAGGCACTAAATACATTATATGTTCACATTCATATGCATATTTCAATTTGTTCACTTCTTATTCCATTAACATAATCACATAATATGCTTATATCATATCCACATTGCTTATCATAATAAGAATGTGTATGTAATATTTAAAGAAAACTCATGAAATTTAAATATTTAAATTGAACCATTGAAATAGGTGTACAACAAAAATTTAAAACATCATTCAGACAAAGTTTACAAAGTTAACTAAAATGTAAGTCAGTTACAAAAGTCTTTATAAAAGAACATCATAATGGAATGAACATAAGTATAAATGCTTTAACAATAGCTGCAGGAATCCCTTATGAAGTACCTTTTCTATCAATGCTCATTTACAACTTACACGTGGAAAACCAATACACTAAGTAAATCAGTTAGTAGAGCATAACCAACATTGGTATACCTCACCACCAACACAACATATAATATATATAATTATAAGAAAATTCAACAACATCACCATTATAACAAAACATTACACATATTATGCATGATCTTACCTAAATTTACCTATAGGATTGGTTTTATAGGAATATCATGCATGCACATGTTCAATTTATAACTTATTCATCATCTAGCATTCATCATAGGTTTTACTCATTCAATTTAGTACATACACATAACTAAGTCTCACACCTATCCCATATTATTCACATTTTTGGTGGCTTATAATATCACTTTAAGTTTGGTTAAGTTAGCCTAATGCGATTGAAGTAGACAGGACAATAGGTATCACAATTGCTACGAAGAGCCATAATTGCCTTGAAGAGGCAGAATTACTTTGAAGAGCCAAAATTTGCTCCAAAGAGCAACATAATTGCTCCGAATAGCCATATCTCAGAAGATGCAGTACTACTATATAGGACCCTATCGGTATGCCAATCTATCCCAACGCTATTAATAGCCTAGCCATACATGGGCAAAGTTTATCAATTACCAAATTATAATGCAATTTAGTTCTATTCATCTTTACCAAATTAATCAACACATAATAGCATATATTGTTCTTTTTGTTTTATCATGTCATAATGTTCTCATATTCGCCAAGATGTCTTATGTTGCATAATTAGACATAACCTTATCATACATTATGCCTCTATATGACACATGTCATATACTTAATTTATTCACGTAGTTAATCACATAGCACATAATCTACTCCTCATGTCATATCACACTATATTAAACTTAATGAGTCACATTATTTCTCCATTTTGTTGTTTAAAGACTCATTGAACTACACTACTTATTTATTTAAGCAATTTAGGTCTACTTAAATGACATTTAGCATACAATTTCTCTTCTCTTACCCTTAAGTTTAGACTTATAAACCATTCCTAAATTATGCCAAATTTACATATGTTATAAGTCTCAAACATAGTGTAAAGTTGCTGTAAAAATTCAATGGAAAATGCTTTACAAAATTATTGTGTTTTGTGAAAGAAAAATAAAGTACATTATGTTGAAAAGAGGGGGTCATGGCCGTGAGCCCTTTATTTTTCCAAAGACTATACTTTCAATCCAAAAGGACCATGGGCGTGACTTATTTATCTTTAGAATGAAATTTTTTATGAACAACTGCAACAAACATACCCAAATTCATTCCAAATCATATCAAATCACTTCCAATTCAATTCTAACTCAATAGATAAGTATTCTAACACATAACACATTTTGTAACACCCGAGAATCTTAGTTTCATAAATAGTACCTCTTGGGACTTGAATAGTGTCTTCCAAGCATTTGGGGCACCCTATGGTGGTAAAAGAGGGAAGTACTAGTCATAAAATTTGGACGGGCTAGAAAATAATAAAAATAAAATAATTAAAACTTTTAGTATAACCAACAAATCATTTTAAGTTAAGAACTAGTGAATAGTGACCTTAGTTGGCATCATTTTGAGAAAGGCCCGGGATATGCTCGGATGGACCCAAAAATAGCATACCCTGAATGTCAAAAATTCTAATTAATCTTTTGGTGAAAGAATTTTTATTTTTTGAGGTCGTTTGATATTTGTTTGAAATTTCTTAACTATGCAGGTGAGTAGTTACCCTAGTTCCCTTTGGAGTTTTGACTCGAATTTTAGAAAACCCTTAATGGGGACTATTGAGAATTTTTAACACAAAAAGTATGATTTTTGGAGGTTTTGAAAAATTAATTTAAATTTTTGAAACTTAAAACAAAAATTAGATTAAAATGGATAGTTGAATTAACACGTAGCGTGATCCGGGCAGTCCAAGTGTTTAAAATAAAAGGGATGGCTTGCCCTCACCACCTTAGGCCGAAACCATCTCTAAGTCCTCATCCTCCCTTTTTTTCTCTTTATTTCATCCACATTTCAAGCAAAATTCAACACTTCTTTCACCAAATCACACCTCTACAATCTCTTAAGTTCACTCCCATTGATAGATTTCAGGGAAATTGGCTAATTGGAGAGAATTGAGCACTTGGTGAATAGTGCCCAAAGTGAGTAGAAATGCTTCTTTCTCAAATTTTATTTTAGGGTTAGGTAGTTATAAGTGAGCCATGATTAACCATGTAAATAGTTTTTGATTTGGAGTTATATAGGATTTTTTAGAAATTTTCAAATCTTAAAATAAGTATGTTTGTCGGGAAAGAGAGAAATATTAAGGAGGAGAAGCCAAGCAAACCTTAAAGAGGTGGATTAGGATGTTTTGACACCCTAGGTATGTGAATTTAATGTAAAATGTGTCGTTGATTATGTGAATGTTTATTTGTGTGCATGTAAGTGTGTATGGAAGTGACATATTATATGCATATGTGTGTAATTTACTTGTAATACTTGTGTGAATGTGTTTTGGTGAACACATGATGCTTGAATGCATGGAGAATTGCATGTAAAAGGGGTGTGAAAGTGTATGTGTGGGTATAGCCGAATGGTGCATGAATGGAGAATGAGTGTGTCTGTATAGTTAACATGTAATGGTATTGTAATTAGGCTAGAAAATAAGTATAAAGTATATTTGTGATATGGAAATTAATAAGAAATAAATTGAGAATGTTTGAACATGGAATGGTTGTGAGGTGTGTCATGGTCGTAAGGTAGATATACATGTAAGTAAGAGGAAGGTTAATGGTAATGAACATAAGTCATACTTGTAGCTATGTAATTAAGAGAATTAGTTAGTGTAATGTGATGAAATGAAATGCCAAGTAGTAAGGATAATGAAACTTGATGTCTATATAAGTGTGTTTGATGAAACATAACTTAAAGTATGAGGATAAATAATTAGAATTTTGGGATTATGAAAATAGACTAAAAGAACAATGTAATAATAGTTGTAAGGCATTGTAATTGTTGGTTAAGGGATAATAGAAATATACACGTAAATAACATGTCAATAAGTGACTGAAATGAACACACATTAAAAGATCTATAATGGGGAGGTAAAATAGTAACTAGAGTTAGCCCATATCAGTTAGACACCCACTGCATGGATTGACCAGTCAACTAGGGAATTAGCGGCTGCTAGGGGTTTTATTCCATACAGGCTATTACCTATATGTATGATATATGAGTGCAGCCATCGAGGTTCTGATTATGAGCCCTGCACACTTGGGTATTGGGAGGTCCACATGGATTAATCTCTGCTATCTAGGGTCATTAGGGAAGTCCGCACGAACTAACTCTAGCCATTCTAGGTATTAAGAGGTCTGTACGAACTAATCCCTACTTACTTGCATTGTAGTGGATTTAGAAGGTCCTACGGGGATAATCCCTGCTATCTACTTAAGCATGATCGATATTTGGGAGGTCCCTTGTGGCTGATCCCTACTATCTTTACTATTGGGAGGTCTACTAAGAATGATCCTTGCCACTTTGATTTGAGAGGTTCCTAGGAATTGATCACTACTATTGAGTGGAAATGGGTAGGCGCAGCTACTGAGGTAGAAAATACGGGCCATTGTACAACCTGGATCCCGTTATCTAGTGTCTTAAAGTATAGTCTTTCTAGTATGGGCCTAAATAAGATAAAATGAGAGAAGAATAGATTTAATATGGAAATCAAAATCATATAATGTAACTAGCATAAATAAAACCAATAAACTAAAGTCTAAATAATTTGAATGGTAAAACACTATAACCCTCATTGAATCAGAATTTAATGTCATTGCCTGAGTTCTAACTAGGACTATAAATAAATGAATATGCATAAAGAAAATGAATTGCATTGAGTGTGTGTTGTATGTTTACATGATGCAATATATATTACATTAAATTCAACACTGAGTATATACTCAACGTGTCAGTACTTCGATGCACAGGTAGAAGACAGTAGGTTGCTGCTCAGCCTTGATCTACCGTGTAGCTGTCAATCTCCTTGGGTATACCTTCTTGTTCTCTTTCAAATTTGTATAGAATAGGGCATTCATGTATATATAGGGTTAGGGCCTAGTCATGTAAAGATGTTAAATATTACATTTTAACACATTTTGGACTGTAATTAGTAAGATAGAGATGTAAAATCATATGTATATGTATTTGTGTGTGTCTATATTCTAGTTGATGATACGGGTTTGAGACCCTTGTGTGTGTTTGATTGTCTAATATTGAGATGGGTGTTGAAAGGCTAAAAGCATCTAGGTTGTATGCGACATGGTGATGATGGTTATAGAAGTGCATTTTTTGCAGGTTTTAAAAATTTTTTATTTTTTACCTAGGCAGCTGTTATGCTGCCGAAATTTCTATTAAAACTCCTTTGTCTGAAATTGTCTGAGGAATTGGCTATTACAAATAAATAAGATGACAATAAGCAATAGTAAAGGTAACCAACAACGAAATAATACAAGATTAGTAGTCGGGTTATGGGGTCTATAGAAGTTAAATGAATGACAGGTGGGGTAGGTTTGGAATGGGTGACCTCTAAAAAAGTAGCATCTTTTATTTGGTCTGGTTAATGATTAGGTAAGGGGTGTTACACATTTCCTCATATTTTGCACAATTAATTACACATAAATTTCACATAATTTCATCAATTATAGGCAAAATATAGCAAAAACCTAACTTATAACAATTATGTAGAAAATTATGGAAGAAAACCAAATTTAATTATGCACTTATAGATTTGATGAAGCATGAATGAATCTAAAAGCATTACTTTTCAATTATTGCTTTCCCCTTGGCTTTTTGCCTTCTTGCTTCAACTTCTTCTTCTTATTCTTCCAATAACCCAAGCATAAATTCAACACAAAAACACATTTAGAAATAGAAACTAAACTAATGCATGATGAATTTATTAGTCTAGAGCTGATTACCTTTGCAAATTGATAAAAATGGTTTCCTATAACTTTGAAAGAAAACGGTAAAAGAATAATGTATGAATAGTTTATTTTTTCTATTAATTGTATTCAAAACTTAGGCTATTTATACCTTAGGAACCAATGGTGATGATTAACCCTCTGCTACAGTCCATATAGGGTTCATAACCAAATTTTACTTACAATTCTCTCAAAAATAATTTTTATGCAATTAAAACCTCAAAAGTTCAAAAATTCAAATTTTAATTATTTTTTATGAAAACTTTATTTATTTTAAAATCCCAAAATTATTTTTATTATTTTCTTAATGTATGTACACACAACTTATCTCATTAACCCTTTTAGGCCATATGTGTGGAGCATTACATTTACATATGCTATATATGAGATTTAGCAAATCTTTATAGATTAATAAATATATCTTATCAAAAGTAAATATCTTTTGAACTTCTGGTTTATAATATGAGGATCCATTAAACTTCTAGTTTATAATACGAGGATCTATTGAACTTCTGGTTCATAAAAAAGTATTTATTATTCTTATTATTAACTGTTTATTCTCTTCCCTTGATGTTGGGACAACTTTTAATGGAAATTACAGCCTTTAACCAAACATAAGTTGTAATGAGAGAGAATTTATTATCTTTGATTGCACAATACATGGCCCCATATAAAATTGGGAATCTGTTCTTATAAAAACTATCTAGCATTAATTGAAGACACTCAACAATTTTGCTAGAGTTTTTAGTATTAATATGTATAGTAGGCTTTTTAAATTTCAATTAATATACCAATTGAAGCCTACGGCATAATATCACTTATATTATCAAGAAAAATTGTTTTAAATGCATGATCTGGAATTTGTATAATTGATTAGGCAATCTTACAAACTACAAGTTATGAATTTATAATAACCATACATGTGACTACTTTATAAGTGCATACATCAAATCATATAAAATTTGAATGGTTCACATAATGGATAGTGAGATCACATTTACTAAGTTTATATATTGTAGGATAAATGGAATTCAATCATATACTTAATATTTCTTAAGAATAAATAGCATTGTGAAAGCTTCTTAAATTAAAGAATCTTCTAGTTTTTTATGCATGCAAATTCTTAAGAATTAAAACATTTATAATTGATATAGAATGGTCGAACCGGTTAATACCATATAATCAATTATATTTTAATTTCTAAATTTCAACTTTACGAGGATATATTTTTCATTTTACAAAATTTATATCAATAAATAAACTTCAGGTTTACTAATTTTAGTACAAATTAGTAAACTTTAGGTTTACTAATATTAATATTAATCAGTAAACTCTAAGTTTACTAATATTTATATTAGAATGAATTTAAAGAATTTTTAAGATTAAACTATTTATCTGATATATAAAAATACATCTTATTTAGTCTTAAAATGATATCTATTGCTACGAATATTTTTGAAATCAACAATTTTCTTTGAGATATTAGACAAATAGATTTCATAATAAATTATATCCAAATAGTAACACTGCAACTCTTTCGGGATTTTAAACAATTCTTCATTATTCATTAAAAAAATAAAGTGATAAAATTTAGATGATGATGATGATAAATTCAAAAATACCAAAATTTTGGCATTTATAATATTATTTCATCATAAAAAACTATGCCTGGAGAATAAATCTATACCATAAAGCAAACTAACAGCTATACATATATTAACAAGTAAACTTTAATTAATTTTTGGCTATAAAATAGGCCATTGATTCAATGGCTAAGGTTTATCTTTTGATCTTCTTTATCGAGTAGTCGTAAACTATCCATAAAAAAAAAGTAAAAGAAAAGAAAAAAAACTAAAGCTATGATCATGTTAAATGCTGACATGATTTATTTTATTTTTTTAACAAAAGAAAAATTCAAATATATTAATGGTTAAAAGTATAAAGACCATATACATAGGTAAGACAAAAAATAATGATACACAAATTTAATTAGGAAAAAAAATTCTACAAAAACACTTATTTTGATTATATGAACTTGGAAAAATTGTTTCTTTGTAAAATATTTGAAGTATTTCATATAAATATAAATTATATTTATTTACTATTTAATTGTTACGAATTTTTTATTTCTTCAAATCGGGTTATAATGAATTACCAATTTTTAATAATTCACGTAAAGGATCGATTGTGTTAATAACGTATTGTAAATAAATAAATTAAGAAATAAAAATATATGATAAAGTGAGAAATAAGTATTCTATTATTATTGTTATTATGTATAATGAAATATCCCAAATTAGTACAGATACTTGATGAATAAAGTCAAGTTAAATAGAAACATTAGTATACTTAGGATTTAAGAGAATCCATAAAAAGAAGTGATCAATATATATATAAATAATTTGTATTTGTCCAATAGAAATGTTAAACAATAAAATTGAAATAACATTTTTCAACACATAAAAGGCAATTTTTTTGTTGTAAAATTATATCAAATTTTTAATGATAATAAAAAAATTTAAGTGGTTTTAATTTCATTTCATTCATAATGATACCCTAAATTATGATCTTTCGAAATAAGAGTAAGCAATTCTATCATGAATGGGGAAAAAAAATCTCATATAACAAAAGGACGACTAAATAAGATAAATTCTAATTCAAGTTGGACAATAAGTTTGCACTTTTATAAAAAGCGACAATCAGGTTATGCTGTTATAGTAATTCACCATAGTTTATTCTTCTAATCATTTTTCTTTTTGTACATTAGAATATTTATTTTGAAAGATCAAGGATCATTGATATGTGTAATGTTACACATCAGCAAATGTACTAATTTATGTAATAAAGTGAAATTAAAGTTCAAATATAGCTCTCATAAAGATTAAATTGATTAATCTCAATTGTCTTATTATTTCCAAATTTTAAAGGAGTCAGGATATATTGAAATTGCTAATAAAACTAAATGAATAAAGCAAAAAAAAAGAAGAAACTAAAGAAGTAATTAATCAAAAAGCAATTCAATTAATAAAAGCTGGTAATGTCCATATTTTACCACTTAAGGACATAATTTAATGCAAAATTTCAATTATTAATTGATGAATTCTTTCTAAAACATATAGCCTCTTTCATGCTATGATATTCAATTTAATCCCTTAGTCTCTAACTGTATTATAGAACATTAAGAATTAGATTGCATAATATCTGAATTTTAATTAATATACCCATTTCAAACTTAAATCTGTCAACCCTAATTAAATTTAAATAGGTATTCTAATCATATTCAAATTAAATCATGCAATGATAAATATCATGCATAAAAAATTAATTGAGTTGAAACCTTAACTTCCCTTTTCGAATCAAAATCAATGAATTTGAATACAAGTATTAAGCATAAATGATTGCTTGAAATTAATATTGAAAATCCATCACAATGAATTAAATTTATCTCATCACATATAAGGTTTCATGTTTTTTTCCTAACAAAAATAAACTACCGAGAGAATATTTTAGTAGTATAACAAGAACAATAATAAAATAGAAACACAGCGTAGAAAAGAGAAAATAGAATCAAACTCTAAAATTCTATCCTCAATCCAAACTACTCCCATATTACTTCTTGCCTCTCGAAAGAGAAAAAAATACGTTCTCTCTTATTCCAAGCAAGCGCAGAACAAAGGGGGTTAAGGGACCTTAGCCCCCGAAATTAGGAATATTACATGTATTAATTGTATGGTAGTAATTTTAAAATTGAAAGTGTACTTTCATTTTAGCTCAAAATTTTATAAATATAAATAAAGTATAAGTTAAAATTCTAAAAATTAATATCACAATTTTATTTTCGCTTTTAAATATTTAAATTCATTTATATTGACAATCTAAAATATTAGAATCATACTTTTAATTTGGTTAAAAACTAAAAATATGCATTTATCATTTGGCAAATAATACAAAAATTGAATAAATAGTTAAGCAAACTTTTATTTTTATGAGAAAAGTAATCATCGATTGCTAAAACATCCCAATTAATCGTAACTCTCTTTCAATTTAATACTCTTTTGTTTCTCATAAAAATGGGCTAAAAGTTTAATTTGGCCATTAATTTTTTTTACAAAAATCAATTTTCTTAATTACCAAATTTTAAACAACTATAGCATATGTTATGATATAATGGATGACTAGTCTAGATAAGCTCTATCTGTTGTAGATAAATAAATTCTATTTGTTGTAGATAGATAAACTCTATTTAGTGTAGATGGATTCTATCTTTAGTATTCTTATCCTATTCTATACTATCTGATAGGTTTCTCTTTGCCTATAAATACTCTTTCTTGTCTTTTTCAAAATACACTTCAATATAAAGAACAATTAGTCTCTACTATATACTTTATATCTTCTTTACTTTAATTATAATACGTTATCAGCACGATAGTTTCTATTTCGTTGGGTCATTTAGAAGCTGGTAGTTTACTACAAGCCGGCTGAAGTTCTTTTTTGGATTTTCAAGAATTAAAAGGAGGTAATTATTTATCATCAGTCCTTAATGCTGAAATCCATTTGAATGCTATGAATCTTGGAGGTTCTATAAAAGAAGAAAATCAAACATCCCCTGTAAGATCGTGCCAAAGCCATGATCTTCCTTTAGCATCATTTATATGAAGAATTGAAAACAGAATATCTCACTGTTAAAGACCCATTAGTCCTTTGAAACAGTTTAAAGGAGAGATATGAACACCAAAAAACGATAATTCTCCCCAGAGCTCGATATGATTGGATACACTTACGTCTACAAGATTTTAAAACTGTAATAACTCGGCCTTGTTTAAAATTAGCTCTCAATTGAAATTATGTGGAGAGAAAATTACAGATGATGATATGTTAGAAAAAACATATTCTATTTTTCATGCCTCAAATGTGCTCCTATAGCAGCAACATCAAGAGCGTGGATTTAAAAAAATATTCTTAGCTAATTTCTTGCCTACTTGTGGCTGAACAAAATAATGAGCTCTTGATGAAAAACCACTAATCTCTTCCAGCTGGTTCATTCTCATAAGGATCAATAGGTTCAAAAAAATTTACTTTAGCATTTTTTCTTTTTCCTTTTAATGATTCTTTGTAAAGATCAACTAAATGCTTTAGACTGTGATACAATTGAGACTAATGACCTTTTGTTCCACACCTA
>CANXYI010940682.1:0-11627 GCA_948208565.1 Hura crepitans | reverse complement strand
ATATATCCCTTGTATCCAGTGTCTTAAAGTGATGTCTGTCTGTCATGGGCCTATAATATAATTAAGTAAATGATGATAAGAATTTCAGGCAATGAAAGGGTTTAAGGAGAGGAATGGTATAAAAGTGATACATGTTGACTATGCCTAAGAACGTAATTAAGATAAATCGTAATAAGAAGTACAGTCTTTAAATGGCTAGAAGGATATCTACGTCTAAAAAGTAATTAAGGCAATGAGAATAAGAGGTTAAATCTTTAAATGGCTAAATGGATAACTATACCTAAACTATAATTAAGTTAAAGATAATCAGAATCTCAGGTATAAAATGGTTAACAGAGGAATTATATAAAGGTAATACAGGTAAATGGTTTAGAAGAACCATTAAGTAAATGATGATAAGAATTTCAGGCTTAAAAAGGTCTAGATGCATGTTGCTTGTGAAAGTGTATTTGTGTGCGTACATGACATATTTAGTTTGGCATATTCCACCACTGAGTTTTATACTCAACGTATCAGTGTTCCGATGCGCAGGTCATAGACAGAGGGGCCTACAGCATTAGACGAAGAGCACAGTGTAGCTAAGCACGTGTCTTTTTGGTACTTCATTTTCTTTCTTTTATAAGATGTATAGGTTCGCACTCATGTACTAGTGGGTATAGGTTGTATATGTTGAACTGCAGTATCATGTATATATAGGCATAGGTGGTGTATGTTCTGAATTACAGTTTTATCTATATAAAATGATTGTTTTGAGAATGCATGATGATTGGTGGGTCTCTGACCCTATGATAGAGTGCTGTTGATTGAATGACTGTGTTTTGGAGGACCAGAGGGTCCATTGGAGTTTGTGGGTATTGTTTGGTGTTTAGAAGTGTTTTTCTTGCAGGTTCAAATTTAGGCTAGGTAACAGGGCAGCCGTTATGCTGCCCGAATTTCATTAAATGTCTGGTAGCACTTTACGGCGATACTCCCGGATATACAGGCATACGGTTACATTAGAGTAACACACCTTATCAGTTAAAGGGGTAGAACTTGTAGGGGGTGTTACACTGCATCACATTTATTCCTTGTCATTGGTAGTCCCATCATAAAGTCCATAGTGATTCTCTCCCATTTCCATTCTAATATTGCTATTGGAAGTAACAATCTAGAAAGAACTTGGTGTTTAACTTTTACCTGCTGACATGTCTAACATCAAGCCACATATTCAGTTATATCACACTTCATTCCTAGCCACTAGTAGTGGGGATTGAAGTCAAGGTACATTTTTGTAATTCTCGGGTGCATGGAGTATGGAGCTTCATAAGCCTTCTTCAAGATCTATATTCTTAATTCATCCACTTTAGGTACACACAGTCTACCTTAATAGTATAAGCATTCATCTACCGGTAATTCAAACTAAGTAGTCTTCCCCTCTTTAACTTTGCTTATGATCTATACCATTTGTTGCTTGAAGTTAGGTTTAACTTGAAATTCAACCAAAATTACATCCTTTTCTATATACTATTCTCTAGCACACATAGGTTTTAAGGTAGTAATAAACTTTTGACTCAGAGTATCTACAACTACATTTGCCTTTCTTGGATGGTAGTCGATTAAACAATCATAATCCTTTATTAACTCTATCTAGTGTCACTACCTAAGATTTAATTCTTTTTGTGTGGGTAAGTATTTCAAGCTCTTGTGGTCAGTATAAATATAACATCTTTCCCCATACAAGTAGTGTCTCCACACTTTCAATGAAAACACGATGGCAACCAACTCCAAGTCATGTGTGGGATAATTCCTTTCATGAGGTTTTAACTACTTAGAGGCATATGCAATCACCTTGACTTCTTACATCAAAACACAACGAAGTCTATTATGTGAGGTATCACTATATATAACAAAGTCCTTCTCCTATTCAAGTTGAGTAAAGATAGATGTGACAGCCTCTACTGAACTCTTGAGGAAATCTAATAGGCGATGCACTTCCAGCCAGGTCACTCCTCTTAGAATTGCTCTAAGGGTGCACTCCTTAACACTTATGGGCTATTTTAGAAATTTATTATATATTGCTTAGATTCTTAGTCTAACCTTTAAACATATTCATCTATGGTATGACAGACATAGAAAACCCATCTACAGATATTTTATAAGTTACAAAAAATTGGGTAGCACAACGGCTGCCCGGGTGACATACCAAAATTTTTTTCCCACCTATAAAAGCACTTCTATCAATATTAATATCATTTTACCTCCTTCTAAACCCTTATGGTCCGCTAGTTAACATTAGCATACATTTCAAACATATAGGGCCTCGGGCCCATAGTTATCAAAAATCATCAAGCAAGCCATATAGACAAACCACCTAATAAAATATACATCACTTTTATCCTTTATATATATAGACATAAGCAGCCTCTAAGCATGCTAACCCATACCTACAGTGTTTACATGAATGCTTACTAAATACAACAAAGAAAAACTCTATATACCCTTCAAATTGTGCTACTACACTGCATGACCTCTGAGGTTAGACTACTTATCTTTGCAATTGCACACTAAAACACTAGTACACTGAGTATGAAACTCAATGGTTAATTTAAAGCATTTAAAACATGCTATATGCAATGGATCACATGCAAAAATAATATGACAGTCAATATGCAGTGTGCAAATAGGTATTAGTTAATTCATGCAATTTAGGTGATATACCATATTTTCATAATAATTACCAAAATGCCACTATGATAACTTCAATTTAATTATTTATGCAGTAACTTGCTATCAGTCAACATCTATAGATTAATTCAATTTAGTTTATTAGGCCTGACTAGATAAACTACACCTAAGACACTGGACCAAAAGGGAACTAAAAAGTTATGCAGTGGCCCACATTTTGGACCTCAACCACTGCACCAGCCTGGTCTGATAGCAGGGATCAGCTCACTTGAACCTCCCAATATTAGACAAGAGATAGTAGGGATCAATCTATAGACTTCCCAATATCTTAAACAACTCAACCACTAAACACATTATGGATAGCAGGGATTAGTCCATAGACCTCCCAATATTCTAGAATCACAACAAGAACTTTAGTGGATAGCAGGGTTTGGTCCGAAGACCTCCCAATATCCAGATAATCATATACATCAACCATTTCCAAAGGATAGCCGGGATCAGTTTGTAGACCTTCTAATATCCAAAAATCACAAAAATAATCTAGCAGCTACAAATCCCTAAGTTGATTGGTCAACCCATCTAATGGGTGTCTAACTAATGGGCATTCTAACCTTATTTTATATTTATTTATTTACTAATCATCATATTATAATATTTAGGAATGAAAAATTGATAGTTATAATTTTTATTTGATAGTCAAAATTTGACCTAGATAGTTACAGGTTATTTTTAGTCCTACTAGCAGTTACGGGTCAATTTTTTTAAGCTATTTCTAATTACTTTCTTAGGCATAATTAAGTTCACATTTAGTCTAGTCTAGGCCATTATTTTAATCCAATTATGTCCATGTTTAGGGTACATTTTACTATAGGTGTCCCTAAGTCATTTTCTTGGGATAGTTATAAGTCATTTTCATTTTTACATAGGCCATTTTAAGTCTCAAATCAAGTCCTTTTCATGTCATTTGCACCCATTTCCATACATGTTCATAGGCCTAAAGCCAAGTTCAATTATATATCTCAAATAGCCTTAAAAGATGCTTTAATTTAATCCACAGAACCTTACAAAAATCTCCCAAAATTAGGTGCCATTTACATACCAATTTAGTCCACTTTTTAGGTCAATTTTTACCATGTTATTCTAAGCCATTTTGAAGTCTCCTTTTTAACTACTTTTCAATCTTAATTATCATGCCAATAGCCACACCTTTTCATATCTTCTTATTCATACATGTTCATTTTTTTCGTGCCAAGTGTACGCTACACAATTCATGCCAATTATGCCATGCCATTCTCACACACACATGTCGTACCATACCATGCTTATCATGTGAAATCTAGTTGACATACCTTTCAGCCAATGCTTTCTAATGGCTATATACATGCTTTTTTCCCCATTCAACCACACATACACATACACTAACATCATTTAAGCACACATATGTGCACATTTCATGCAAATTAAGCTATGGCAAGCGTTATATATGCCTCGACCAAACCAAGAAATCACACACATATACATTTTCCACCAACTTTATAACATATATTTATCATACTACCATTAACATGCCATTCCCTATTAGGTACTCTAAGTTTCCATGACATTCCTATGCCTTACCACCCAAGGAACCCTAAGGAACCTCTCAGGCACTCACTAACGACATCACCAAAGTCTCCCCCTTTTTACCATACACACATAAATCATACCCTTCCATGTCACACATGCCAAAAGCCATCACATTTCCATCTAACTCAAACCATACACACACCACACACACACACACACACTAACCTCTCAGCCAAAGTGAGGCCTTAACCTATTCTTCATTTCCTTCATCAATTCATCACATAATTCATTCATAAGGCATAAAATGAATATCAATATAAGCATACTACCTCACTTTACATACTCTAACCACCTTAACCCCAAGATCCATACAACATTTCTATATGCTTTGTACATAAATTCTACATAACATGCCTTTAATACATTAAATTCACTTACCTCCTAAACAAGTTAGGCTGATCCTACACTTCAAGCTTGTGAATGGCCTTGTTGTCCTTCCCTTCTCTTTTTGATTGCATACACGCCTCCTTCCCTTAGAAAATTCATAAAAAATTCTATAAGTCCCAAAATGAAAATCCAATATTATAGGCATTCTTAGAATGGTAAAGTCCTCTAGGAAATAAATTAAAAAGGGAGGAAACACTTACACACACACAAAGTTGGTTTCCAAGCACCTTTTATGTACACTTGTGCACTTCTTGAATTTTCTTCAGTTCTATGACTTTTATGGCCTCCAAACACTTCAAAAATCAATTCAAAACTTGTCAAAGGAATTTTTAGTGGCAATTGGTGGCTATTTTAGGCTTAAAAAGCCAAGAAAATGGTATAAGGAAGAAGAAAATGGCATTGGGAGAGAAAAGAAGAATAAAGGAGAAAATGGGTGGGTGGTGGGGTGGAAATACCAAGTGGCCATCTAGGTGTCAACTTATGGCTTTTATAGTGGCTGAGGTGGTATTGGTGGGGACACATGCCACCTGAGCATCTCGAAATTGCTCGATTTTGATAGAAACTTCGAGGAATTTTTAAAAATCACTTGGACCTCCAAAAATCATTGCATTTGTTTTAAAAATCCTCAATTGGTCCTATTTAGAGGCTCATAAAATTTCACAGCCAAGTATTATCGACAGGATAGTTAACCAGCTACCTCAATTTACGTGCAAAACTTAAAATTAAGGAAAAGTTACAAACGACCTCGAAATTCAAAAATTCATTCACTAATGGACTTAAGGGAATTTTTAACCTTTAGGGTATGGTATTTTTAGGTATGTTTGGGTACATCTCAAGTCATTCCTAGCTCAAATCTATTTGAGCCTATAGCTTACTATATTACAACCTAAAATAATTTATTGGTTCTGCTAAATTTTCAAATTAAGCCATTTTCATCATTTTCAATCCCTTTAAAGTTTTATGACCAGTACACCCTACCTCGGGCCTTATGAAGGTGATCGGCACTCCGAGCACACTTTTCGAGCATTAAAGGTATTGTTCATAGAGCCTTGACTTACGGCCATTACAATAGAAGCCTCCATTAACATTGCCTTCAATCTATCAAAACTAGCCTGACATTTATCATCCCATTCAAATCTCATATCCTTCCTTAGCAATCGAGTCAATGGAGCTTTAATCATTGAAAAATCCTTTACAAATCTTTGGTAATATCTAGCCAATCCTAGGAAACTTCAAATCTCAATCACATTCTCAAGAGGATTCCATTCTAGCATAGCTTTAACTTTGTTGGGTTCAACTCTGATGCCTTAATTGAAGCAATATAGCCTAAAAAGGCTACTTCATTCGACGAAAACTCACATTTACTGAACTTGGCATATAGCTTTTTTCTCTCAAAATTTGCAACACAATTCTAAAGTGTTGTTCATATTCCTCCTAAGTCTTAGAATACACCAAGATATCATCTATAAATACCACAACAAACTAATCCAAGTAAGGTTTAAAAATGCAATTCATCAAATCCATTATGACACCCCTCACTAGATCTTTGAAGAAACCAGATAGGCGAGGCATTTCCCTACAGGTCACCTATCTTAGGATTACTCCAGGAGAAAGCTCCTTAACACTTATGGACTGTTCTAGAATTCTATTAGATATTGCTTAGATGTCTAATCTAATCCTTAATCATGTTCATACATGGTTTAACAAACTTAAATAGGGCATATACAGACACTTTATAGGTCACAAAAAATTAGGTAGCATAACAACTACCCGATTGACATAGCAAAATTTTTTTCCCACCTGTTAAAACACTTCTATAAGCGAATAACTTACAACCCTCCTTCTAGACCCTTTTGGTCCCCCAATCAATCATCAATTGACATTAGACACATATTCACATATCAACATTAAGCACACAGGGCCTCAAGCCCATAATTATCAAGTTCACACACAAACCAAACAAACACCACAATAACTTGTATATATCATATCTAGGTTATATATATAGACATAGTGGCTTTTAAGCATGATAACCCAAACCTACAAGGTATTACATGAGTGCCACTACATAAAGAAAGAAAACAACTTCCTTTACCCTCCAACCGCTGTATAGCTACACTTCATGAACATCGAGGCTGGATTGCTTATCCTTGTTACTTGCGCACCACAACATAGGTATGTTAAGTATAAAACTCAGTAAGCAAATCTAAACCATTTAAACCATATATTAATACACACATGTAATTATAATAAGTAGCCTAGGTGTAATGTGTTAGCCACATGCCAAATGATTGATATCATATAGATGGTATGTCTTATTTCTTTAAAATTACTAAAATGCCACTATAATCATTTTATTTCAATTTCTTTCTATAATTCATTCAATCATTCAATTATTTTCCAAGTGCATTATTTAAATTATTAAATAGGCCCCACTAGGTAGACTACACTTATAGACACTAGAATAAGAGGAAATTGAAAAATATGCAGCGACCCACATTTTAGACCCTGACCGCTGCACCGGCCCAACATAACCTATAGGGCTCAGTTCATAAGAACCTTCTACAGGGAAAAATACTAAGTAACTATGCATAGGGATCAATCTATAGACCTTTCAAGACACTGATCATATCAAATAATTCATCCGAGTCTGCCCAACATACTAGTGTAGTGGCCCCTATAGGGACTTTCACCACTGTACTAGCATAATTCAATATACAATCAAAAGTGTTAGCAACAAAGAGTCTCTACCCTATAGACTAGTGTAGTGGCTCTATAATGAACCTTGGCCACTACACTAGCCCAGTCTGATAATTAGATGTCTAGCAGCTACTAATCCCTAAGTTGACCGATCAACCCATCTAGTGGGTGTCTAACTAATGGGCCATCTGACTTTATTTTAAGTTTAGTTCTTTATTGATCAGCTTTTTATAATATTATAAAGTGGAAAACAGATAGATAAAATTTTTATCAAATTGTCAATTTTTGACTTAGACAGTTACAGGTCATTTTTAGCCCTATCGGGCAAATATGGGTGAAATTTTCATCACTTTTTGACTCGATTCTGGAGGCATAAGTACAAGCATATTAAATCTAGTCTAAACCATTAATTTAGCTCAATTATAGTCATGTTAAATAGTCATTTTAATTACAATCCCAAAACCACATTTTTCGAGATAGTTATAGGTCATTTTACTTAATTACGACGGCCATTTTAGGTTCATTTCAAGTCTTTTTCAATGCTAATTACACCAATGGTCATGCGATTCCATAGGCCTAAAGCCAACCTCAAAGAAGGGCATCCATTTGCCATACAAATGGCTCACATACCAACTTACAAAAACATCACATTTTAGGTCATTTTAAGGTACATTTCTATGCCTAAAATATATCCCTTTCCAAAGCTATTTCATGCCATTTCAAGTCAATTTTTATGTTCATTTTTTAATCATTTTTCCATACTTTAAAAATATCCCTTATGTTGTTCATTTAAGCCACACTAACCATGCATATCAACCTAAATCATGCCATGTACAACATGCAACAAATGTTATGCCATTGCACACACACAAATGCCACTTAAACCATACCTTATTTTCATGTCAACATACCTTGCCAAGCTTTTGGCCACAAGTTCCATTTTGCCTTATACATGCTTTCTATCTCATTCAAACATATTTATGCACACATAGACATCACACAAACATGCTTATACACATATTACGCTTTTACCATGCAAATTACGCCATTATACACTATAAACATGCCTCGGCCATATTGCCAACACACCCATACAAGGCTTAACTCACTAAATTCTTCACCTACACCTCATATGCCATTAATGGCAAGCTAAAATCCTTCTATAAACCATGTACACATGCCATTCACCAACTATACCCATCCAAGGACCTCTCGGCCTACAAAGGTACACACACACACAAGCTCCTAATTCTCTTTATCTACACATACATTCCAAGCATATTACATGCCAGATGCCTTAGCTAACATGCCATAACACCAATTCAAGCCATATAAACACACATACATCCACACAGAGCTCTCGACCAATAAAGGGATTCACCTTTCCATGCATCATTTTCACTCAAATTCCATCCTAAACATTCACTCCATATTTAAATAGCCTAATTACATACTTAGTTCCTCAAATTACACACTTTAGCCTCCTATTCTACCAATTTCATACAAGGTTCCCAAGTTTCATTCATGGCAATTCAACCTCACATGCTTTGAATGGATTAAATTTACTTACCTCACTACTAAGAGAGTTGAAATCCACTCTTCTAGCTTAAAGAAAGTCACCAAATCCTCACTTTAAGCTTGACTTCCATACACGCCACAAGCTCTTCAAAAAATACCAAAAATCACAAACTTATCCAAATTAAATTCTAATCACATAGGTGTTCTTAGAATCATCAAATCCCCTAGGAAATAAAATAAAAAAGGCTGAAACACTTACACATAAGAAGTTGCCCTGTTAGTCCTCTTTGTTGAACACCTTAAGCTTTCTTGAATTTTTTTGATTTCTAGCCACTCCTATGGCCTCCAACACCTTCACAAATCAATTCCTAACATGTTAAGATGATTTTTGGTGATAATGGACATAGAAAAAAGCTTAAGAAAGGAGATGAAAATGGCAAATTTTGGCTAGAATGGCATTAACTGCAGCAAGAAGAAAAAAGATGAAGGGTGAGTGGAAATGGCCAAATGGCGCTCCATGTGTCACTTTGGCCTTTTTATAGTGGTTGAGATGGCATGGGTAGGGCCCACACACCTCCTGAACAACCCGAAAAAGCTTAGTTTTGGTAGAAATTTTGAGGAATTTTTAAAAATCACTTAAACCTCTAAAAATCATCACATTTATTTTAAAAATACTCAATTGGTCCCATTTAGGGGCCATAAAATTTCACAGCCAAATTCCTCTAACAAGATAGTTAACCAACTACCTCAATTTACGTATAAAATCTCAAGATTTAGAAAATTTACAAATGACCTTAGAATTTAAAAATTCTTTCACTAATGGACTCAAGGGAATTTTTAACCTTTTAAGTGTGGCATTTTTAAGTCTATTTGAGCACATCCCGGGTCATTCCAGACCCAACTCCATCGAAGCCTATGGCCTACTAAGTTACAGCCTAAAATAATTTATTGGTTCTGCTAAATCTTTAAATTAAGTCAATTTTATCATTTTATGGCCCCTCAAAGTTTCATGAGGAGTACCGCTACCTCAAGCCTCGTGAAGGTGACTTAGCACTTTGGAAACACTTTTCGGCCTTAATGGTACTATTCACAGAGCCTCGATTTATAGGCGTTACATCCACAAAGACTGCTAGGGCATTAGTGAGCCTAAATGGCATCACTAGGAACTCATAATTCCTATATCTAGTTCTAAAGGTAGCTTTAGGAATGTCAGATTCTTTGATCCACAACTAATGATACCTCGATCTTAAATATATCTTAAAAAAGGTACTGGCACCCTAGAGTTGATCAAAGAGGTCATCAATTCTGGGCAATGGATACTTATTTTTCACTATTACCTTGTTCAATTGCCTATAGTCAATGCATAATCAAAGCAACCTATCTTTTTTCTTTACAAATAACATGGGTGCTCCCCAAGGTGAGGTACTCAGCCTAATGAAGCCTTTATCTAATAATTCTTATAATTTTACCTTCAATTCCTTCAACTCTTTAAGTGCCATCTGATAAGGAGTGATAAATACTGGGGTTGTACCAAGATATACCTGAATCTCAAAATCTAGTTCTCGATGTGGTAGTAACCCTAGTAATTTATCTGGGAATACATCTAGGAATTCTAATACCATAGGTATCTGATTAAGGCTAGGTGTTATGTTGCTAGTGTTAGCCACATGGGCTAGGTATGCCTTACATCCCTTCTGAATGAGTCATCTCACTATAACAGCTAAAATAATATTAGGTAGAGAATTCCTCTTACCCATAACTATTGCCTCACATCCCTCCACCATCTGGAGGTTAAGTCTCTTGATTCCACAATCAACCATTGCCTAATGTTCTGATAACTAGTTTATACCTAATATGAAATCAAATTCATAGAAAGGGAGTTCAATAAGATCTGTTGGGAATACTTAGTCCTGGATCACTAGAGGACAATGCCTATATATTGTATTCACCATCACACTCTATCTAAATGGGTTACTGACTTGAATGTCTAAATCTATAAGCTCTAGTTCTAACCCTCTATCTCGAGCTTATATGGTACAAATGTAAGAATGTGTCAATCTTAGATTTATTAAAGCTAATACAAATACATCAAATAAATAGAAAGTACCAGCAATCACATATAGAGCCTTAGCCTTTTTACGAGCCCAAATAGTATACTGATATGCTAGGGCTCAGGCCTTAGATCTAGTCCTCTAGTTGCTACTCAGTTGATCCTATCTGGTCTGCCTCTACCCTATAATAGGTGCTGCTACTGATGCCTATGTTTGCATAGCCTTGGGCTATCTTTATGCATAGTTTAGCTAAAAATGGTCTCTAACCCCACAAATGAAACACTCTGCTCTTTTAGACTACCAACACTACCCCCAATGTTAGGGGTGCACTTCTTATTATTGATACGAGGGCATTAGAGGCCTACTGTGAAGGTCAAAGCCTAGATGGAAAAGCCTAACCTGACCTTTAAGGCTAGGTCTACCTCTGAGACTATTGCATAGATTGGGACACTTTCTATCTCTTGCCTACCCCAGGTGCTTAACTAGTCTGGCCTACTGTAAATGGCCTCTTCTTCTAAAATAAGTCTCTCTTCTCTTGTGTCATCTCCTTCATATCATAGGCTATTACCACCAGTGCAAAAAAAGTCTTTGATCTTTGTAATAGCTATCTACATCCATAACTCAACTCTGAGACACTTCTCGAACCTCTTACACCTTTCCCCCTTAGTAGGTAAGAACTCC
>CANXYI010940585.1:0-12010 GCA_948208565.1 Hura crepitans | reverse complement strand
ATCATACTTTGTTGTCTGATGGTTGTATTTTGCTTAATGAACCTTGCCCTGCATTTCTTTCAAGAATGTTGACATCTCTTTTATGTTGCATCATTTCTAACCCAACATCTTTAAGGCTTTTGACGACTTCAAGTTTAATGCTTTTTTAGTATTTTGAGGTTAATAGTCTAAAATATCAGACCCGCTATGGCCTCATTTGTTTGGTTTTAATTCTGTAGGTTTTTCATTTTGGGAACACTTGTATTTTTTTTTTTGCAATATTTGGAGATTAAACCCTTTTTTTTTGTTCCATATAAGACTATTAACTTCAGCAGAAAACTGTTAGAAATATCTCTTTTCCTCTTTTTGTTAACAATTATAGCATTAGGTTATGGTGTTTGATGAAGTTGGGCCTTTTCTGATTCTTGTAGGATAAATATCTTCAAAAGGTTCATTTTTCTCGGCACAGGATTCCACTTCCTGAGTTTATGCAGGTTGGTAACGTAGTTGTTCATAGGTTTGAAGGATAGAACATGTACCAATTGCATTTCTATCACTGAGTATTTGCTAATTTATTGTAACTGAGGCAGATAGATGATCTAGACAGTGCCAGAAGAGCTGGTGACCTATTTGGCTATCCTCTTATGATCAAGAGCAGAAGGTTAGCTTATGATGGTCGTGGAAATGCTGTTGCTAAAAGTGAAGAGGAACTTTCTTCTGCTGTAACTGGTACGATCTTCAGTACTGAAGATGCAACTATCCAAAATGTAGGGATACTGTTAATCTGTTTTTCCACTTGAATGTTGAGCCACAATGCATTTTCCACAAACATAATAATAGTCAACAGAATTTTCTCCGTTTCTTTATTTCTGCATGCTGAGGATGCACCTATGCAAGATCCACAGTTGTATTGAGGGTCTCTTGTGATTTTTGCATTAGACTTCTCTCTTCTTTGTGTCTGGGTTCAACATAGGGAGATTGAAATTGCTGCAGCTTGTCAGGAATCAACTTACATAATACATGCTTAAACTGTTCTGTTAGGGTTTGGACCACAGAATCTTTTCATATGCAACTAGTTGAATCTGGGGTTTTAGGGAAAAAAAAAATTCAATGGCTGAAGTAAATTTTAGGCCGTGTGAAAGTCAATTTGTTTAGAGCTCAATGGGTGATTTTGTGAACAGCAGAACATATTGACCCAGCAGTGTGTATTATTTATTATGCTTTTTTCATACATGTTGACAGAATCTCATGTTGACCAACCATTGCTTGATATTATTTTTGCTTTCCCTATTTATAAGTTTCACCCAATGATATTTTTGCTTTTTTAGCTTGATTTAATGGAAATTTGCTTTTCATATAAAACATTCTAGCTCTTGGAGGTTTTGGCAGAGGTTTATATGTTGAGAAATGGGCACCCTTCATTAAGGAGCTAGCTGTCATTGTGGCTAGAGGGAAAGACAATTCCATCTTGTGCTATCCTGTTGTTGAGACAATTCACAAGTAAGAAATAGATCAAGCTTTTACATGATCTGTATGTAGTAATATTGGTTTCTGTTGTAAAATATTGATGGTTTTTGTTGATGAAAGAAGAAAACATATTAATGATGCTTGAGAGTGACAAGGGTATTTAATATTTACGTTGATAGTAATTCACAAATGATCGTAGTTACAACTTATGCTGATCGCTGAGTCTTGTAGGGAAAACATATGTCACATAGTCAAAGCCCCAGCTGATGTGCCATGGAAGATCAAGAAACTTGCCACTGATGTTGCTTATAAAGCTGTTCAATCCTTAGAAGGGGCTGGTGTGTTTGCTGTTGAGTTGTTTTTGACAAGTGATGGTCAGGTTGTGGTCTATTTTGCATAATGCATTTTTCATTTTTATTCTTACCTTCAGCAACTTGCAGGCTTTTACTGATTTTTTTTCATTTTTTTGACTTCTATAGATTTTACTAAATGAAGTAGCACCTAGACCTCATAATAGTGGTCATCAAACGATTGAGTCTTGTTACACCTCGCAATTTGAGCAGCATTTAAGGGCTGTTGTTGGTCTCCCACTTGGTGATCCATCAATGAAGACTCCTGCTGCTATCATGTACAATATACTGGGTGAAGATGAGGTAAAACTGATTAGATTGCCAATTTTCATTTGTTTCTCCTTCCTAAAAACAGAAAGAGAAGAATCTGTAGTAGATTAGGTGTGCACCGTTTTAGTTATTGTTTGCTTGGTGATATCAAATGCAAGGGGTTTATTGCAGTTAAAGTTTAAAAATCAATTTCTATTTTTCTGGTTTCAGGGAGAGCCTGGTTTCCAGTTGGCACATGGGCTGATCAGGAGGGCATTAAATTTACCAGGTGCTGCTGTTCATTGGTATGATAAATCAGGTCAGTTTTTGTTCAGCCATTTCTCATACTAGTAATTTTGTTTATTAACCAGACAGGCCTGTCTTTCGGCGCTCTTTCCTTCACACATTTTCTGCACTGCCATATTAATTGTCCAGAAATGCGAAAGCAACGAAAGATGGGCCACATAACTATTGTTGGTCCTGCTTTGGGCATACTGGAAGCACGGCTAAAGTCAATGTTGAACCAAGAAGGTCCTGAAAGTCAACCTACTGGTATTTCTTGGTGACCTGATATCTATTTTTTTTTATCTTGTTGCTGAATGCTTTATCTGTTGTTTCAGCTGTATGGAATTTCTTTTTTTTTTTTCACATTTTCTTGATGTCAATTTTCTGGAAGATACATGAAAGTTTTTTCTAATTGGATGACTTAATATGGCACTAAATGCTGTGTTCTTGGCATATTGAATCTTGGCTTGTGCTACTCAATCATGTAGAATGGTTCTCTTCACCTTGTTGGCCAGAATTTTGTAGGTAGAACAGAATAATGTGCCTATGTAATCAATTAAGTGAAAACAAATCTAACTGCTCCCTGCTTCAGTCAAGTTATATGATTGGTTGTTTTTGTTTTCCCAACTGCCTATGCAATTTTGCTGGCATTTCTTTACTGGGACTCTTCCCGTCCAAATAAATTCAATCAAGTTGTCATGTTGAATGCATTTATCGATCTAAATTATACCTGGTTCATATATTTGATTGTAGTTTCTTCTTGAAAAGTTTTTCATATTTTGCAATTCAGTTGACTTGGGTTGATGATTTACTAAGATGCAGCTGCACCGCGAGTGGGGATCATTATGGGCTCTGATTCAGATCTTCCTGTAATGAAAGATGCTGCAAGGATTTTGGATATGTTCGATGTGCCTCATGAGGTTAACATCTTAATAATTTACAATTTTGCTTTCAGAATCCACAGGCATCACATTATTTTGCTACATCCTCAGTTAATAGTTGTGACCTTGATAGGTAAGAATAGTATCAGCTCATCGGACTCCTGAAATGATGTTCAAGTATGCTTCATCGGCTTGGGAACGAGGGGTTCAGATCATTATTGCTGGTGCCGGTGGTGCAGCACATTTGCCAGGCTAGTTATACATAATCTGTGATGCATATTTGACTGTATTCAATTACATGATCACCTGCTTATTGGCTTAGTATGGGTTTCTCCTTTAGGTATGGTAGCTTCACTTACTCCTTTACCAGTAATTGGTGTCCCTGTCCGTGGTTCCTCTTTGGATGGAATGGATTCTCTCTTCTCAATTGTGCAGGTATGACTTAATCCTATACTTCAAATAGTAGCACTGTTTTTAAATTGGATATAATGAACCTATAAGAGATTCCACTCTATTTTGGTCCTATTGTCTTAATTACTATCTGGGACTTGGCGGATTCTTTTATTGCTATTAGCCAATTAGCTCTTCAGGTTTGGGGTACCATGTAGGCCAGAGAAAAGAGGATAGATGTGTAACTCAATGTTTATTGGATACAAAAACTTCTGTCGTGTCAATGCTTCTGAATGGATGGAACTGCTTAGAGGCTTACACATTTTTTTCCCTAGCATTATCTTAATTTGTTTATCGACAAAGCCTTTTTGTGACATTTCTCATCTATTATGATGCAGATGCCAAGGGGTGTCCCTGTTGCGACTGTTGCAATAAACAATGCTACAAATGCCGGTTTGTTGGCTGTAAGAATGTTGGGGGTCGGTGATTCCGACCTATTGGCAAGGTTCTCCATCTCTTTCTATTCTGTGTATTCACAAATTACGTAAGGTACGGGTGCAAGATGACATTGTGATTGATGCCTCTTATATGCCCTGGTATCGTATTTTGCGTGCAGAATGAGCCAGTATCAAGAAGACACCAGGGACGAGGTTATGAAAAAGGCGGAGATACTACAATCTGATGGCTGGGAATCTTATTTGAATCCTTGAGTTGAGTTCAACAATTTATGCATTTTTTCTGTCAGGTTTGATTATTTAAACTTTTTACCATATGGATTATTTATTTGATATTCACATGAAGATGAAGATTCATAGAGCTAGGTACAAGAACCCTTTCCTAACCAAGCTTGAAAGAAAAAAAAGGTTCATAGCAGATTGGAAAGGAAAGAGAGGAGACAAGACAGGATCAAGATTGAAAGAATTACAAGTTGTGTAGCCATAATTTGTACCTTTAGATGTTATTTTATTATTATACAATGTTGAGCTTCACGGGTATAAAATTCCTGATCTTGATAATCCAAGTGGCTGTTCTCCTTAGAGGAAGCGAGTCCATATGATCAAAATACTGGAAGGTTCTCCAATTCCATGTGGTTGAAGTCAGAAGCAAAATGGACGTGGTCCAAACTTACTAGGGGGAATAGTATAAGTCATTTTGTTTCTAAATTTTCTCCTAATGCTAGTTACCCATCTAAAACGGAACATCAAAACCAGTGGTGACTGCAACTAGCAGAATTGGGACTAACTGAAATGAGGAAATAAGAATTAAAAGATTCAAACTTTATGGTCTTGAGCATAGATATCATTAGTCTCGTCTCATCTCATCAATTGTCAAAATTTTAAATTTATTTTCTATTAGAAAATAATTAACTGCAGTCAAAATAAATTTGTGACATAAAAGTAACTCATTTATGAATCGAAACGAATCATTAATGTGAGAAGAATGAAATGAGAGGTTTGGTTCAGAAGTGAGCAAGAAGAGGCCAATTGGGTTGGGGCTTACTGTAGTAAAATCAGCGTTAGACCTCTTCAAATTTCAACTTAGATTGGTTCTTGGCATGATAAATAAATTAAAGTGGATTGTTTGTTTTTTCAAGGGCCGTGTGAGACCCTCTCCATTCAAACTTCATCTCCGCGGCTTCAATATTACCCTAATTTTCATACTCGTTGACTCGATTTATATTTATTATATATAAATACTCCATGCTATCAACACCCACATACCCATAACACAAATTCGAAAGGAAAAAAGAAAGCTTTAGAATTCCATTGATTTTCCATTTGAGAAAAAAGAGAAATGGATCGCACGGCAATGGCAGTACTCATAAAATGTCTAATTTTGATGAGCTGCTTCGAGCAAATAGTGGGAATAAGGCCATTTCAAGATATTAAAATACAATCTCTAGCCAGAGGTGATGTGCCGTCTTCCACCAGTTCTGGATGCACCCATATTCCAAAAACCGCCGGCCGGTGCACATTAGCCGAAGCAAATGTCCCTGGCTATCATGTACCATCCCCCTTTTCTGCTGCTAATTTCGGTGTCTCTTTGAAACAAGAATTAAGCTCTTAGAGTAATTATCTGGGAAACTGAAAAATGATTGATTTTCCTTTTTCCCCTTTAGGAGATAGAGAATAAGGATTCTCATACTTTTCTTTAATTTGCCTTTTATATATATATATATATATATAGACTGGGTTTCAGTGCAACCACTAGTAGAACAAGTTGAAGTGTGGTTGAAACCCAATGTTATTTCTTTTTTAATTATATTAATCTGATTCTTTACTTTTCAGCCTCTGAATTGTGGACTTATAAACATCTCGGAATAACAGTTTGGCCGTGCAAAATTAGTGCTGCTCAAAATCGTAACAAAATTAAAAATTGAATTGAATTTTTGATAAATTAATTTATTTAATTCGATTTTTTCGATTCAATTTTTTAGTATAATTTTTGTTTAATTAGAGGATGAAAATTAAACAGATCAAACTTCTTAAAACGATATCGTTTTAGATTTTTATATATAAAAAATAAAAAGTATATAGAATTTTCATTAATTTAATTTTTCTCGTTCTATATAAATATCAGATTTTTATATTTGATCCTTATAAAAATTTTAATTTTTATTTCTTTCGATTCTTTTTTAAATAAAATCGACCGAATAAATATCCCTTTGCAATATATGGCTGAACATAGTAAGATAAAGAATTGATTATATCGTTAGCCGTAAATAGTAGGATTTGTCCCTAAATGATGAAGATGGGGTCATTACCAATCCTAATCCTCCATTACAATTTTCATTTTTCAGGTGGGCACAATCAAACCTCAAAATAAAGAAAATAATAATAATTAATTAATTTAAATGATTTGATGCTTCTTTATTTAAAAAAAAATTGAATTCAATTCTTATTCACTGAAAAAATAGTCGAAAAAATTCATTTTTATAGTGAATATATTCAAATCGAACCAAATTTAGAAAAAATAAAAAATAAATATATTGCGACTATGAGTGGCAAAAATTGATTCAAGCTTTTTGAACTGAAAATGTTGGTTCAAACTTGATTCACTGTTGACCTAATTATAACTAAATCTATTTTGACGCTCGATCCGTTGTATCATCTGCTTAAAATTAATCCGATTATTTTATTTT
Source organism: Hura crepitans (assembly GCA_948208565.1). Lineage (NCBI taxonomy): Eukaryota > Viridiplantae > Streptophyta > Magnoliopsida > Malpighiales > Euphorbiaceae > Hura > Hura crepitans. Next base: position 5,267 of record CANXYI010940585.1, on the reverse strand, counting down.
TAATTTTATAATTTTTATATAATATAATTATAAAAATAATTATTTTTATAAATGATATATTTATATATTTTGAATCTATTTAAATTATAAATTAATTTAATTTATAATTTTTTTATTTATTTACAACTTGATTATTTTGATTCAATTCTTCGTAATCCGACTCAAATTTAATTCGTCTAATTTTTTATTTTATTTATAATTTAATTATTTTAATTTAATTCATTATAATCCGACTCAAATTTAATTCGTCTAATTTATTTACATCTTACATTTGCAAGAAAGAGGCAAAAACAAATAGCAAATAATGGGGAGATGTTAACATGTAAATGGAAATATGAACAGTGATTATCTTCAAAAAAAAAAGAAAAAAAGAGAAAAGAGTAGTGATATTTCCAAGTTAAATAATAGGACATGTGAATTCTGTCATAAAACAACAATTACTTATCCATATTCATATCAATCAATTACCTTCTGCCATTAGCTCTCCATTATTGACTCCAAAACCTAGACAAATTTTTTTAATATTTTTTTTGAAAGTGAATATTTGTATTTTTTATTATTTTTATTATTCGTTTTCTTTGTTTATTTACATACGGCACTCTTTTCAACCAGCTTCAATCCCTATCACGGTGAAAAAAATCAATCTCTCTTATGTCATGATATTTTAATTTAATAAGTCCTTGACTGATGCTAGAGCAGGAAATTAATTAAAATAATAATAATAATAATATATAGAGAGCCAGAAGGTATTTATTCCTTCTCGCCTTCCAAGCCAAGGAATTTATTGTACATTGGGCATTGCTGTGGTAGACTTGGAAGACTTTCTTTCATTTTCATGTAGATTTTTTTTTTCTATTAAAAAAAAGCCACAATTGTCAAAATAAATATTTTCATAGGTTCAAAAGAATATATTAATGCATTCACTGTATACTTTTTTTTTTTTAACATTTTGTATTTGTTTGAATTGAAGCACACAAAATATACTGTTTGAGTGTTTTCAATCTATTTTGTCACTCTCACTGTGAGTTTGCAGTGAAATGGAATATTTTCTCATACCTTTAAATTACATACCAACCTTCCTATACATATATTTATATTTGTTTGTATGAAATTTATAAAAAAAAATTAAATATTATATCAAATATATTGAATATATTAATTTTTAATTATTAAATTAAATTATTATTTTATTTTATTTTTTATAGGATGATTTAATGTAATATATTAAATATATATAATTATAAAAAATGATTTGATTATTGTAATCGGACTTATATTAGGTCTTATTAATTATAGTTATTTTTAATACTAAAATTAATTTTTAATTATTAAGAATTTTTAGAATTTGAACTTCGTTTTCTTCTCTTGTACCGAAAGAAAGCCTTATTGTGTTTGTTAAAATTGATTTATCTAATAAAACTATTTTAGTTCAATAAGATTATTACAACTGTAATTTCGATAATATAGAAATAATATTTTTGCCATAATAATTTGTATTAAAAAATAAATTAAGTTACGAAGGCCTTCTGATCATCTGTTAAGAGAGAACAATCAAGAGGCCTCATTGAAATTTGATGAAGGCAGTTTATTACAACAAATAGATAACTTTATGTGAAAAAAAAAAAAAACTTGAAATCTATTAAAAGAAGTGGAAAATAAATAAAAAAGAAAGAGAAAAAACAAAGTCTATTTTTTCTCGGAACCTTTTCCTGCTGGATCTTCTTCTCTCTTTCCATGGCTTCAGCACGAGTGAAGGAAAGCCTTTTCCTACCTTTTCTCTTCTCATGTCTCTTTTGTCTTCTATTTGCTAACATAAATAAATAAAATATCAGATTGATGGACGTTTTTGTAATTTTACTTGCTTGCTGAAATAACCCTTTTTTTTTTTTTTTGCAAGGACATACACACGCACGAGAGAGAGAGAGAGGGGGGTTGGTGGGAATCGAACTGAGATCTCGGAGAGGCACGAGAGAGTCCCAATTCCCCGCTTAAAAAAATTAAATTAATGTATATTTTTCAAGATTATGTATTTATTTATATAATAATAGAGTAATCATTAGATGTATATATATGTCTATATACATAAATATACACTATTAAGTTAGATATATGATCATCACGTGATTTAATTTAACGGTATGTATTTATTTAAATTTAATTTTTTCTTATATAATAATGCTAATATTATGCTTTTTTTTATAAAAATATTATGCCCTTGTGCGATATACTTGAATATAAAAGAAAATAATTTCACATATATTAATTAAATAGTTTTATAATTACAAAAGGCGAGTGAGTATTTTAAGGAGTGAAATCAGAATTGATATGCTATTTTTTTAATCAAAAGTTTAAATTTTAAATTTTAAAAATAAAATACTTTTAAGTATTTTGTTGTGAATATTTTATCTCTTTTTTAAATATATGTAACGCAAATTTAAATTAATTTGATATGTAAATTTTGAATAATAAATGAATTATATAAAAAATATTCACCAAAGTTGAAATTGTTAATTTAATTATTTTTATAAAAATTCTTATTGAGAGTTGAATAGCTCTTTCCAAAGAAAAAGATAACTGAAGAAATAATAATTCAATTTAGTTATGTGGTGTGGATCCAAGAATGGGATTGGAAAAGGGCACAGCATTTCTTTAAAATTATATTTGTACTAATATATAAAAAAAAGTAATTATTAAGTACATCAAATATAACACATTACTATATGTAAATTATTGAATAAAAAATAAAAAATATTATAATTTAATTAAATAACTAAAAGTAGATACATTCATAATGCATCGAATGAATACTTTAAATAAAAATAGATTAATATAAAAATTTTAAAAAAGAAAATTAATTAATAAGCAACATTCAGAAAATACTAATCTATATAGGGATCGCTATGTTTGATTTAAAAAAAATTAAATTTACAAATTTTCAACAAAATTTTACCTCTAAAACCGATCATCAAATCAAAGATAAAAATCTAATTTATACAAATATTAACTAAATATAAATGAGAAATTATATTTACAACAATCATAAAACTAAAACTCAAGCAATTAATAATCAATTCCTTTATTTTTTAGACAGATAACTGACGGCTCAAGTTAAAATCAACCACGATAAAAAAAAAAATCCAGTTCAAAGAATTGAAATATTAACGAATAAAACTGCAGTATTTTCTTAAAAAAAATACATGTCTTTTACATCTAAATGTTTAAGAATTTAAGAAATTATTCTTTTAACACAAACCTGAAATCAAATTCATGTCGAATTATTTTACAAAAATGATAAAATTCTTTTTCTTGATAGCAGATAAAGAGAAAATTTTCAGTCGAACTCAAACAAATAAATATAACAAGAAGTGATTTAAAATTCAAGAAAATGGGATATTTGATAAAGAAAAGAAAAGAAAAGAAAAAAAAGGAAAAAGCGTGTGGAGCCAAGGAAGGGAAAGAGTAGGGACAAGAAGCAAAAGCCAGCTAGTAGGGGAGGGTAAAGCAACGGAACAACCAGTAGCCCCAGCAGGCATTGAAAAGAAAAGACAGGTTTGGAATTTGAGTTCATCAAATCATTTACATCCATGACTCTCCCTAACCACCCATCATGTTTGGGTTGATGGGAGCATCACCAACCCTTCATCTTTTTCTTTTCTTTTTAATTAAAAAAAAAGATTTTTTTCTTTCTTTCATATGTCAGCTAGGGTTTGCGATACTTTCTTTAGGGTACCCATACCTATATACAAGAGATTCCTAATGAGTGGCATAGGGCATAGGATAAGTAAATATTGGGGTCAGTTTGACCTTTCTTGTGTTGTTTAGTTGTTGATCATGGCCAGTCAGACATGGACTGGCCTAGTGGCCTTCACTATCACAATGCATGTGAACCTTTGGGTCCCATTTTTCAATTTATATGCTTCATTTTCATCTCCAATTTATTCTCATTTTTCCCCACAATCTTTTTTTCTAAAATATATTAAATTAAAAAATAATAAAATCAGTATATTAAAAATTTCTCCTTCAGATCATTCAGTTGTTTGTACTATAATTGGGTTCTTAAATAAAAATTATTTTAAATTAATGTTGATGGGTTTGAGTTATTTTATTTTTATTTTTAATAAGATCTTAAATTTGTCAAATATAAAAATTATTACTTTTTATGAATTCTTTTAACTCGAATGGATTTGTCAGACGCTGGGCAACTTTCCGAGATATCCTTGTGCTTTAGATTCAAATAATATTTTATCTGTGTTTTTTTAAGAGTTATCATACAACAATGAATAAATTATGCACCGAAGATTAAACAAATAAAATTCCCAAAACGGAAAAAGAATTAAAAATAATATATATCATTAGATTCTCTTGAACCGCATTTCAAAAATAATTTTTTTAATATCATATAAAAAAAGAGAATATTTTCACAAAAAACTTCATGATCTCGCACTAATATTCCTAAATTTTTTAAATTTTAATTATTTATACGTCCCAAATTACAAACATAAATTTAAAAAGATATTATTAGTATTAAATAATTGTAGATAAATAAAATTTATTAAATGTAGACAGAGAGCGAGAGAGAGGGACGGCATGCAGATGATGAGAAAAACGTGGCAAGAAAGCTTACGTCCTTTGGGAACAGCTTTTTACATTGTTAAGTCGCTGGTGCAGTGGTCATGTATTGTATATATCTTCTTCTTCATCTCTATATTACTTACCTGCCAATGGTGGAGATTCATGCTTCCACCCTCTGCCATTTCTCAGCTCAAGAATTTTCAGTACTGCTAGCAGCTTCAGTTTTCAGTTTTTCTTTTTTGAACAGTGCCAGTAATTTTGACCTTAATTTAGGTTGTATCCTATGTTTCTTTATTCACACACACACATCTATAAATTAATACTTGGAAGAAAAATATACAGCTTTAATTATACGAAATTCATAATCTCTTTTTTTTTCCTTGAATATATATGGCAGTTTTAAATTTAAAAAATTTTCGTTAATAATCAGCTTCTTTTATTTTACTTTATATTATCGTTACCAGACAATTCTATTTTATATTACATAGCTGGTCCTGTAAGATTCGCAACCTCCAATAGGGTCAGAGATTATGGCAGTGGTTATTATTATGTCGTAATAATAAAACAATAAATTACTCTTTAAAGTTATACATGGCAGGCTATTGCCCTCATTTCTGGAATGTCACAGTTTACAACGGTTATATGAGTTTATTGAGAATGTTTTTGCGTATTAATAGGGAAATGGAAGTTCATTG
>CANXYI010940316.1:0-24674 GCA_948208565.1 Hura crepitans | reverse complement strand
TTTTATTTGGCAAAATGGCTTTGAGAACTTTGGTTCTCAAATGTCAATTTTAGAAAATAACTACTATGGTTACAAATTTTATTGAAAAAGTATTAGAATTTATTTTATTAAAAAAAACAATTTATTGGATAAAAATATGATTTTGTTTATTATTTTTCTTTAATGTGCAAAACCATTTTTCTACCTAATTCGGTGTTCATGGAATATTTCGGGAATGAAATTGGATGTATCATACATAAATCGGGTAATGGATTTAATTTGAGAACTTTTGTTCTCACATGTTAATTTTTAGAAGATAATTTTATTGTGGCTTTTATTAAGAAAAATTAAACCCATTTTATTAATAAAACACCAATCAATTAAATAAAAATATTTTGGTTATTTTTTCGGTCGCATGAAAAATCATTTTCCTAATTATTATAGCATTCATGGAATATATAGGGAAATAATTCGAACAAAAAAATAAAATACAAAGCAATTACCTAAAATACAATCTAACCGAATGAAAAATAAAATTATATTTTGGAATGGCTAAAATAAAATCTAATATATAATAGGCAATAATAATAACAATTAGCCCTGAATAATCAGATTACTCGAATCACAACAATAGAAATAATATATTAGTATGCAAATGAAAAAATATTAAATTGGATAGAAATTAAATAAAAATAAACAGTCGCAAATATATAAAATATCACATAAATAAATTATCACATCTAACCGGTAAATTGATAATGTAAAAAAGAAAAGTAAAATTAGCTCAAATGACCAAAAATAATATTTTTGATGCAAAACAAAAATAAAAAGATAGATAGAAAATAAATAAAAATAGACAGTAATAAAAATACAAAATATGGCCCAAAATAAATTATCATATCTGACTAGCAGATGGATAATGCAAAAAAGAAAAGTAAAATCAGCTCAAATGACCAAAAATAGTATTTTTGATGCGAAGCAAAAATAAAAGTATGAATAAAAATTAAAGGAAAAACAAGCAATCGCACAAGTGCAAAAATATGACATAAATAATTTATCACATCTAACTAGTAAATGGATAAAATGCAAAAAGAAAAATGAAAAATAGATAAAAAAGTGGGTTGGTCAACACACCTGTATATTTGCCTTTAGAAAGATCTCGACTCAGAATGAAAATAGTGCTTGAATCTTGGAAAAATACCTAAAAAATAGAGTTTAGAAGAGTATTTTGGTATTTTTTGTGCAGTTTCTCTCTCGAAAATATTTTCTCTCTACTCAAATTGGCCAACCTTGGCTCAAAATGACCTAATTGGCTTTTATGCACAACCTCGAGGTAGAAAATAGGTGTTTTGATTGAAAACGGTCATTTCTTAGTGCAGTAATAGCCAAAACGGCCGTTTCCAGGTGTGAAATGCTCGTTTTGGGCAAAACGGCCAAAATGGCCATTTTCAAAAGCAAAACGGATGTTTTGGCTATTATAAGCCCAAACAGCAGTTCCACACGCGGGAACGCCCATTTTGGGCTGAACAGTCCAAATGGTCATTTTGGCCGTTTTAGTTTTTTTTAGAAGAAGTTTTGAGATCTTTAATTTGGACGTAAAAAATCCATTTTTGGGGTTTTTGTCCTTTTTATCATCATTAGGCAAACCTAACCTAAGAGCCCTAGAGACCCAATGTCTATTGGTAGCTTATAGTCTAAAATGAATTATTAGTTCTAGTAAATTTTTAAAATTTGCCTTTTTCATCAAATTAAAGCCCCTCAAAGTTTCATAACTATTATCTCTATCTTGATTTACATGTATATGACCCGACACCCCGAGCACACTTCCCAAACCTAGTGGCTCCGTTCACAGAGCCTTAAAACATGGGCATTATAGGGTTAGCATTAGAAAACCTTGACATAGAAATTATTGTTAACAACCCTATAAGTTAGCTTGTAGTTGTGAACAAGGTCTACAAAGAAAGTCCCTTAATATTACAAAGACATTAGTTTTTGGCCAATCTTATTAAGCTACCTTTTAATGAGTTGAACTTGATCTTGGGCTTGGATTGGTTGTCCAAGTATCCAGTGGACATGTATTATCATCGAAAGAGAATATCTCTTAAGGCTGATGTTGGGATAGAGATCACAATGGTTATTTAAAGAATAGACCTTCTCTCCAATATGTTATCAATCATTATAGCTAGACGGATGTTAAGGAAAGGTTGTTAGACTTTCTTGGCATATGTATATGATGTTAGTAAGGGAAAGTTGGATGCTAGCACCATACTAGTGCTATCAAAGTATGGGGATATTTTTCATAAAGAGTTGCCTATTTTACCACTAGAATGGGAACTCGAGTTCAGCATAGAAGTTTTACCTAGCACTACTCTGATATCTATAGCTATATACATAATGGCTCTTACAAAGTTAAAAGAGTTGAAGGTTTAGTTGTAAGAGTTCCTTGAAAAAGGTTTATAAGGCCAAGTGTATCATTATAGAGAGCACTGATTTTATTTGTTAAGAAGAAGGATCATTCTCTTTAATTATGTATGAACCACCGATAATTGAACAAGGTGACCATCAAGAACAAGTATCCTCTACTATAGATAGATGATATGTTTGATTAGCTTAAAGGAGCTAAGGTGTTTTCCATGTTTGATTTGAGGTCCAGTTATTACTAGTTAAGCGTTAAAGAGGTGGATGTTGCCAAGATTGCTTTTAGGATGTATTATGACCATTATGAGTTTTTAGCAATGCCATTTGGGCTTAGCAATGCTTTTATAACCTTTATGGATCTCATGAATTGAGACTTTTGGCCTTTCCTAGATTAGTTTGTGGTGGTCTTTATAAATTATATTATGGTATACTCATAGATTAAGAAAGAGCATGAATAGCATTTAAGAACAATTCTTTAGGTTTTGAGAAATGAGATGCTCTATGCCAAACTTAGCAAATTTGAGTTTTGGTTTAGTGAGGTGTCTTTCTTAGGACATATAGCTTCTGTAGAAGGTATCTAATGGATCCTCGTAAAATACAAGCTATTATGGAATGGAAGCTACCTAAGAACACAATAGAGATCAGGAGTTTCCTTGGTTTGGTAGGGTATTACAAATGGTTTGTTAAGGATTCCTAATTGATTGCAGCACCTATGACTTGATTGTTAAGGAATGATACAAAGTTTGTTTAGGGTGACTGATGTCAGGAAATTTGACAAGCTGAAAGCCATATTGATAGAAGCTCATATCCTTGTATAGCCAGTGTCATGGAAGGATTTTATTGTTTACAGTAATACATCTCATACTGGGTTGAGGTGTGTTTTAATGCAAGAAGGAAAGGTTGTTGCTTATGTTTCGAGACAGTTAAAGTGACATGAGAAGAACTACCATACTCATGATCTAGAGCTTGTAGTAGTTGTGTTTGCTTTGAACACTATCTCTATGGAGATAAGCATTATGTTTACATGAACCATAAGAGTTTGAAGTATCTTTCCACTTAAACGGAGTTGAATTTGAGACAGGGACGATGGATGGAATTGATTAGAGACTATGATTGCTTGATTTATTATCATCTAAGGAATGTTAAAGTAATGGTAGATACTCTTACCAAAAAGTTCATGGTAGCCATAAGAGCTATGAATATCATATTACAGCTTATAGGTGATGATACTTTATTAGTAGAGTTGCAAGTAAAGCCTAGTTTGCTATAACAAGTGAAGGATTCTCAAAAGGATGATCACAAGTTAATAAGTGTGATAAGTGTTTTCAATAAGGAAAGCCTACTGTGTATGAAATCATGAGTCATGGTTACCTATACTACTATGATAGGATATGTGTACTAAATAGGGAAGAGTTGAGGATGCAGATTTTATAGAAAGCTCACAGTACTCCTTATAATATTTATCCTAGTAGCACTAAGATGCAGAAAGTTATGAAGATGTCTTATTAGTGGCAAAATATGAAAGGAGATATGTTAGAGTTCATAACTAAGTGCTTTACATGTCAACAAGTGAAGGCTAAGCATTAGGTTCCCTATGGATTGCTCAATCCTATAGCAATTCCTGAGTGGATGTGGGAAAGGGTCACTATGGACTTTGTTGTTAGTTTACCTATGACAAGGAGTAAATGTGATTTAGTTTGGGTTATAGTAGATCAATTAACCAAGATTGAGCATTTCACACTTGTCAAGATAGACTATTCTTTAAAAAAGCTTACATAATTGTATATCAATGAGATAATCAAATTGTATGAAGTGCCTACTTCAATTATATCAAATTAAGACTTGAGGTTTCCTTTGAGGTTTTAGAAAAAGCTTCATAATGCCTTAGGTACACAATTGAGTTTCAATATGGCATTTCATTCTAAAACTAATCGACAATTAGAAAGTCATTTAAGTAACTCTTAGTATTTTATGTGACTTCGATGCTAAGTTATCTGTGTGATGTTCATGTTAGGTGTGCTTGTTAAGTGCTCGAGGATATGCTAAAAAGTTATTCTATAGAGTTCAAGGGAAGCTGAGTTTGCTTATAATAATTTTTTTCAAGCAATCTTGGGAACGACTCTTTATAAAGCTTTCTATAGAAGGAAATACAAAACACCTTTATGTTGGAATGAGCTAAGTGAGACCAAATTAATGGGCTAGATCTAATTAAGGATGCTAAAGAGAAAATGGATATCATTAATGATAGATTCAAAGTAGTTCTAGATAAATAGAAGTCTTACGCTGATCTAAAGAGGAAGGACATTCGATACAAAGTGGGAGATTAAGTGTTTTTGAAAGTTTTGCCTTGGAAAATGTTTTATGGTTTAGAAAGAAAGCAAAGTTAAATCTGAGGTTTATTAATCCTTACAAAGTGTCAAAACATGTGGGACCGATAGCCTATATTCTAGCTTTGCCTCTTAAGCTTAGTATGTAAATGATGTTTTTCATGTGTCTATGCTTCGAAAGCATAGATAAGATCTTTTGCATGTGTTATCAGCTAAAGAAGTAAAGATCATACTAAAGTTCTCATAAGGAGAGGAACTTGTGAGAATATTAGCAATAGAGGTGAAAGAACTACGGAACAAGACCAAGCCACTTGTAAAAGTACTATAAAGATACCATGGCATGGTAGAAGCTACATGGGAGACAAAAGATCATATGAGATAGCAATATTCATAGGTATTCAAACTAGGCAATTTTGAGGACAAAAAATTCTTTTAAGAGGGAAAGAAAGGTAATGCTTGAAAATTCTCAATGTTATGAATAATACTTCTCAAGACATGAATAGTATTTTCCTAAGGCCGGGAGCACTAATTTTGCTTAATGAAAGTATCCATCATAATATAATTTTTGATGAAATTTGATGTCAACATTAAGTCATTTACGTGGTTAAAAATAAATGTTAAGTTTTATGACAATGTTACATGAATAGTTACCTACTTTTTGCTGAATCGTAAAAATATTCAAAAGTTGCTCAAAAAATTCTAGGATTGGTACAAACTTATACTCAAATATTCTAAATAGTCTATTAGCACTACAATTGGAATTTTTAGAGATCGGAGAGTACTTTTACTAAAATTGAGTAAAGTAAAATTATGGCATTTTACTCAGTTTAAAAAAAAAATTTTGTGGTTTTCAAGCTCTGATTTTTGGATGCTTATGGAATGTGAATTTATTGAATTTTTAAGAGTTAATTAAAGGGAAGAAAATGATTTTCAATTTTTAAAGAAATGGAAGAAGAAAAAGAAAAATGATTTATTTTTCATTAAACCCAATATATATATATATATATGGTCAAATGTTGAGTTAATATTTGAATAGTGACAAAAGCTTCTTCTTCCTCTATTTCTTTCTTTAATCAATACAACAATGGTGGAAATCACAATTTTTTTATTCTTCATTTCTTCAATTAAGCCATCTAACTATAAGAATCACACCTCTATAACCTCTAGACATCAATTTGAATAAGAGATCATAGAAAATACGAAGAATTACTTGGTTTTTAACTCAATAAATAGTAAGCCCATTTTGTTCTAGTAAGTTTTTTTTAAGTTTTGATATTTTCCCATGTTCTATAGGTTCCTAAGAGCTTATATATGTGATTAGATTTAATTTTTAACACTTATATGATTTAATACACATTTTTATGAAATGAATCTGCAATTGATAATTGAGTTAGGTAACAACCACAAGGTTAAAGGAAAGGAGAAGTTGTAAGTAGACTTAATGACATATTATGAACTCATTGTAAGTGTAATTACATAAATTTAATTTAGTGTATGTGTGTTTATACATTTATATGTGTGTATGTGAATATGGAAATAAAGCATTTTAGCATAATTAAGTAATTATAGGTTTTAGTGATGTTAAGTGTGTAAATTATGGTGCAATAAATGCATGAATCATGTTGAAATTGATGGTGTTAGTTTGCTAGTAGCTAAGGCTAAAACTCTTTATGATAGGCTTGTGCAATTGTGTGTTGATAATATGCTTGTATGTTACCTATAAACATAATTATTGGTGATATATGTTAAAATGCGCATGATGTGGGATGATGATAAATGAGCCTTTATGTGTAGATGGGTGTTATGGTTGAATGGCCTGTGAGCTAGATGTATATGTGTGTGTGTTGAATTGTACATGCTTAAGTGAAAGAATTGATACCAATGTGTATATGGTGAAGATTATCTAATGTAGTTCAGTGGATATGCTTATTTTAACTTTATGTGATTGTGAGTTATGTGTGGCATAATTGAGTGTCATATATTGGTTCAATGTTTGAGATTGCCTAATTCTATGGTTATGCTTTTTGGAATGTGATGCCTTATAAGAGGCATTATGGCTGAGTTATGCTAGTGGCATAATCATGGAAAGTATGCCTAAATTGCCTATTTTGTATTATGAGAAGATGTATAAGGGCATGAATAGTTTGATATCCTAATTTAAGGATGAATATGATATGTAGTATGTACATATGAATTATTATGTGTAATATTTTAATACTTAAGCATAGTTATAATAAATATAGAGGATATTGTTTCCTAATTGGTCATTTGTTAGCCTAACCAACTTATTAAAATTAAATAAGCTACTGAAAGTGATCTAAAAAAGAAAGTTAAAATATGGTGATTAGCCTCTGCTAGTTAACAAACTAAATTGGATAGGTTGACTAGTTAACTAGGGGTTTAGTAGCTGCTAGGACACTTTAATATCTTTTAATGACCTTTGAGTTCGATAATGAACTTCGAATCAGGTTTGTGAGCCATTGTGGTTCTAGTGGCCTCGGTGGCCCTATTATCTAGTATAGTTAGGTGTTTCTTTATGTATGGGCATTAAATTATGTGAATGAATTAATTCCTAAATTACTATGATTTTTAGCTTAACATTGTTTATAAAGGTTATAAATTATAAATGCTTATGTATGAGACTATGATATGCTTATGTGCCTATTCACTTAATTTATTTTTTGATTATGTAAGTGTACAAAGGTATATATTGAAATTATTATTTTACATATATGCTTATGAATGCATGAGAACTTAAATTTCCTTAATTACACTATTAAGCAAATTTGCTTAGCTTACCATTTTATTTGCAATAAATAAGGTTAAGAACCATATTAGAGTCAAAGACTTGTAATTGTTAGTGATCAAGGGCTAATTACTTTTTTTTTGGGTATTTTACTCATTTGTACATATTGTCATTATGATGTAATTTGTTTAATGGCACTTGTATGTAGTTAAGAGGGATTAGGCCTAATATGAGATTTTATTATTTTCTAACTATTTAAAATTGGATTAAAACTATATTTTATGCTTATGTGCAAGTGTTTTTTTTTATATTATGATGTTGAGATATTGAGTTGTTGTTGGATGCTCAAAAGGACTAATTTGTATTGGGAATATAATGAATGAATTATAAAAGTGTTGTTTTCATTTGCAAGTTACTATTCACTTTAGGATAGTGTCTCGGTATAGAGGTTATGCTGTAGGATTTTTGACACAAGGATTCCCGAAATAGATGTAACATGTTAAATAGATTTGTAATAAATTTTAAAAATTAAATTTTAAGACTTAAGCTTGAAAACAAATAAGAATTAAAAAGGTATTAATTTATTCAAAATTTTTAATTAATGTTAAAAGAGTTAAGTTTAGTAACACGTTTGCGTGCACATGACTTATTTGGGTTTAGCAACCAGATCGGGTAAAGGGTGTTGCATGTATATCATAAAGGTGGCTAAGTGTTTATGTATACCATATTAAATGGTTATGTTAGTCATATGGAAGTTCTATAAGATGTAATCATTGATGATATGATATATATTATAATTACATATTTATGCTCAAATTAGTTTACATGTATATCATGATAGAAGTAAAATGTATTGAGATTTTTATGTCTATTTAAATGCTGTGATAGTTAATTTAAGATCCTATGGCCAAATTGAGCATTTTTACATCTTATGCTTAATGTGTATGTTTCATTAAGTGTGCATATGCTAAAAAGAAGGGTATAGTGAAATCATTATTAAGGGAAATAGATGATGATCTTCCATTGGCATATGATGGATAAGTTCTCAATGTGATTATAATGGCACAAAAGCACATAGTTAGTGGTAAGGCTTACATATGGCTAAAATGAGTAAAGTTATGCAATGAGAATTTTTTTGAGCTAGATTAACATTTGTGAATTATATGAAGAGGCTATATCATATATAAAAAAATAAGTGGTAATTGTATAGTCATGAATGTGATAAAGAAGGTGCATAACCATATAGAAGTTGGATAAAAGGCATTGTGGATCAAAAAATACTTTAAAAGGTGACACTTAAATTATAATGGTAATGCCTTAAATGATTACACAACTTTGATTGGATAGGTTAACTAGTCAAGTTGAGAGTTTTAGCAGCTGCTAGTGTACCTCGAGTGCATATATGACTTTCAAGTCTTAGATATGACATATGGGTCCTAGTGTGATCTATGGATCGATAAGGCCTTTGACCCTTGTTAGTCCTATTATCTAATTTTAGATAGTTGTCATTTAGGTATGGGTATAATATGTTTAAATTAACCTAAAGATTCAAATTGATGGAACTAAATAGAATCTACATGCATGTTAAATAGTGAGCTTATTCATGATGTTATAAACATGTAGCTATGTATGAATGGTCAATTATGTTAATTAGGGAATAATAATCATGCATGAATAAACCTTTTAAGTTAATATGAATGAGTGCTTCAAGGTCAGGGTGCCGGGTCACTTACACATAAATTGAGGTAGTGACAATGGTCATGAAACTTCGAGGGCTTATAATTTGATGCAAAAGGCAAAATTTAAAAATTTAGCAAAACTAGTAATTCATTTCAAGCTATAAGTTACCACTCTAGGCAATAAAAATTTTACAGACCGGGAATCACTCGCGATTGTACCCAAAAAGGCCAGAAAATAGTGGACCCTGAAGCTTAAAAATACCATAGAGTCTATTAGTGAAAGAATTTTTAGATTTTAAGGTCATTTGCAAATTCTCATAATTTTTAAGGTGGGCACACAAATTAAGATAGTCTGAAATCTATTTATCAATAGAATTTCATCGCAAAAATTTATGAGCATGTAGAGGGAATTAAATATGGATTTTAAAATAAATGGTGCAATTTTTTGAGGTCCATGTCAATTTTAGTGAATTTTCAAAATTTGCCAAAAAATTGAGACATTTCAAGGCGGCTCAGGTGGCTGTGGGACCCATCCACACACTTGTCAACTAGCCTAGGGCCTTTCACAAGTGGCCATAAGCTTTAATAGGTGGATTTTCTACTTAAACAAAAGAGGATTTTCTTTCTCTTTTCTGCCTAGTGAACAGCGCCACAGCTAAGGAGGATGTCCATTTTCACCTTCTTCCTTCAGTTCTTTCTAGAATTTTTAGGTTCCTAAATTCATTTTGGGATGTTAGGAAAATCTCAAAAGAAGAATCATGGCTAAAGGAGTTTCCAGCAATTAATTAAAAATCCTTAAAGCTTCAATGGTCAAAAGCAGTCTAATAAGCTTATTGGGTGAGTTTTCATCTCTTCTCCTTGGTTTTTCTTGGTTATTTATCACTGTAAATGGTTCCTTGTGATGCCTAACATCTACAGGGAAATGTATGGCCTTTGTTTGAGGTGAACTAGAGCAAGGAAAAGCTTATAGGAGGTAGAGAAAGCTTCTATGGATAGGTTGGAATAAAGGTTTTGGCAAGTTAAAAGTGGTGTCTCCAAGAGGTAAGTGAATTCCGGTAATTTTCTCACATCTTTTAATCTCTAACATGGCTTGAAATGGATTTTAAAAGTGTGCAATTTAGTGGCATGTATGGGTACTTCAAGGTTCTAGTGGAATCCTTAAGGTGTTAAAAGAAATGGGACATGGAAATTGGTAGGATGTGATGAGAATTAGTTTGGCATGTGTGAGTATTTTTGTTGGCCAAGAGCTTTAGCTTAGGTCAAGACTTATTTAGTTGCTGATTTTTGTGAATGGCAAGTGAAAATAAATGTCTATGGCATGTGATAATATGTGTGTATGTGTATTCATTGTTTTAGCATGTGCATGAATGGAAATATTTTTGGAATTAATGAGAAAATGCAAGGATGCCATGAGGCATGTGTGTATCTCATACTTGTGTATCTACATGACTTGTTTAGTGTGATCATAAGTAGAGTTTAAGGTTGATAACATATGTTTATTAATCCTATAATATATGAATTATTGATTTAACATGTAATGAGTTTGAATAATGCATGGAGGCACAAAAGGCTACTGGTGGTCGAGGCATATAATAAGCTTTTGCTACCTTAAATGGAATGGAAATCTAAAGGTATGTGTGTAACTGTATTTAGGCTATGGATAAATGGATATTTTTTTAATGAACACCATGAGAATGCATGAATAATGCTATTGGCTAGTTGTATTTGAAAGATAGCTTAAGGAAAATGGCATGATGCAGAGGATAGTATGAGTACCATGTTCTGTGTACTAAAAGCATGATCATGAAAACATGAATATCCTAATTATTATTGGCATAAATGTAACTACTGTATACTTTAAAATGACATAAAATCTAGTCATGAGGTGACATAAAACTTAACTTGAAAATGACTATAAAATTTGACTAGTAAACAGGTATAAAAAGTGGCTTGTAACTTTGCCTATAATTGTTATGGCTTATAAATGAAAATATGTTCATTTGTGTGCCTTTAGAGCTATGTCTTGTAATGGATAGTAATGTCATTTTGAACTATATTTTGACCTTATAAATGGCCTAAGTTTTGATTAGCTTTAGGCCTATGAATACATGAAATAGCTAGTGAAAAGTGCACTAAAAAATATGGTGAAATAGACTTAAAAGCTTAGTCAAACCTTATTGTAATGGCCTGTAACTATCCTGAAATAACTATTACCTAAACCAATAAATCCACTAGATAGTACATGGCCTAAAAATTGTATAATACTTATGAGATAAAATCCAGCATAATACACCATAATTATTGCCGACTACATATTTGGAAATACTTTCTGATAATTCACCTGGTATGTCCTATTTGTAGCTATACTAGATCAGGCTAAATTCCAACTGTGCTGTAATAATTATAACTATCTATTTTAAAGTTTATAATATTAATAAAAGTTAATCAATAAGGAAATAGACAAAGATTGAGGTAAAATAGCCCATTAGATAGACACCTACTAGATGGGTTGATTGGTCAACTTAGGAATCCTTCCCAGTTGTTACACTATCTACTTTTCAGACAATGCTGGTACAGTGGCATAGGTCCCTATTGGGGCCATTGTACTAGTCCGTTTGATAGATAACTTTCTACCTTGCCACCTGATATCAGAATTGATATTGCTGGTGTAGCAGCATAGGTCTGGAAGGCCACTAGACTAGCCTATTGGATAGACCAATCTATTCGGTAAACACAGCCACTTTATCATTGACCTTTTACATGATGTCAGTGCAATGGCATAGGTCCTTAATTAAGCTGGTGCAGCAACGTAGTTCTAAAATAAGGACCCTTGCACTAAATTATTTTCCCTCTAGATCCAATGTCTATCAAGGTTATCTCTTGAGGTGGGCTAACTAAAACAATAAAATATAATAAATAAAATTTATATATGGTCATAAAATATAACATAGAGGTATTTTGGTAATTTCCACTAATATAACTTGATAGCTTAATTTTTAAAGATTATGCATGTAATGATTAAGAATGTTCCTAAATCATAATTTGTAAAAGTTGTAGTGATTAACTAGATAATGTGTAGATAGAAACACCCTAGGGGTAAAATGGTAATTTTGCATGATAGTAACTATAAGTTGAGCTTGGAAATTAGAACATAAAGAGAATAGGAGTATGATGCATGGATAAACTATTGGACATATTTTAAATGTTTGAATTCACCACTGAGTATTTTATACTCAGCATACCTGTTTCGATGTGTAAGTAACAAAAGTAAAGACTTAGCATTATAGAACATGTAGTAGAGTTCAGAGGTCATGTTTGAGATGGTTAATCATGTATAATTGTATATCTTTTACACTTTATGTACTTAGGTGGTAAAATTGAGGGTTGTGTATAAGGGATACATGGTTGTATATGTATATATATAGACAAACTATGTTGTAATTAATCAATGGTCAACCCTTTTTGTGTATGTATACCTTGTATGTATGATTTGTGAGCTTGAGGCTTTATGTGTATGCTTGATTATGGCCTAAGGCCTATGATTGTTGTTTGATAGATGTTAATGATAGGATGATATCTAGGGGACCAAAATGGTCTAGGAGATGTGATAGCTTGTTATAGACGTGTTTAATAGGTTGGAAAATTTTGGGATAGTGACCTAAGCAGCCGTTATGCTGCAAGATTTCTTGGAAATATATGGCTGTATTGAAATCAATTTGTAGTAACATGAACATGATGACATTAACCTAAATGGACTATAGGAATAGATTGCACAATGTTTGAAGTCAGATGGTATTGATTATTATACTATAAGTAAAAGTTAAACGAATGATCATGGAAGAAGTTAAGATGGGTAACCTGGTGGGAAGTGCCCACTTATTGTGTTTCTTCCAAAATCCATTAGGGGGTGTGATATTCTGTGGTATCAGAGCATAGTTTAATGTTATTAGGCTAAGTACATGAGTGCAAATGTCTAAGTTTCAAATTCCTCTGAACTATTATGCTACCTAAGGTTGATAAGAAAGTCCTCTATAATAAGGGAATGACTGATCATGTTACTCGAAGGAGGGTTGAAAGAACTAACTAATTTTACAACCATAGTTATACAAGGGGTAAGCAATGCTACAATACCTGAACCCAATAATATTGTACAATAGCCATAGCCATAAGTGCCTAGCTAACAGCAGGCAAGAATTACCCCTGTCCTGGTACAATAGGAAGTTAGTATATGAAAAAGATCTTACTAGACTCCTAAAGTATGCTGAGGAGTTTATTTCCAATGATATAAAGAATGTAAGAGTATTAGTAGAACTAAATGTAGAGTTAAGGATGTAGATAGGAAAATCCTAGAGAGAGAGAGAGATTTTGCAATACTAGTGTTAGCTGTATATGACATAGAAGAAATGTTACAAGAAAATAGGGATTTCTTTTAGAGAAAAAGGCAGTTCACTATAGGGTAGTCCAAGGAGGATATAGAGAGGTGAGAGGCTCATCCATAGGCACAGCCTCAACCTAAGTCCTAATATCAAACAGGGTATCAGGGGCAGAGATAGGCATGACTTAGAGGTCAGGACAAGCTTTTACGAGAGGACTTCGATTGTCTCTTCAAGTTGATAGTACTCTTAGTATAGGGGGTAACAAGAATGGATCTCCCACTTATAACACTTGTCAAAAGAGGGATTAAGGGTAGTGCAAAGTAGGCAAAAGGGATGAATGTTTCCATTATGGTGTCAGATGCCACTATAGAAGAGAGTGTCCTCAGAGGTAGGTAGAGGGTGCTTAAACTCAAGCATTTAATGTTGCACCCCAAACAAGGATTAGAGGCAACCCAAAGGAGAGTAGCCTAGTATTAGCCGGGGCACTAAAATTAAAGCTCATGCTCCAGCTAGGTAGTATGCTATGAGAGCTAGAGAAAAAATGCATCATTAGATGTCATAACTAGTGCTTTTTATTTATTTGATGTTCCAGTTTTGGCTTTGATAGGCCTTAGTTCTACACATTACTATATATGCATTACATCAGTAAAGAATAGGTAGTAGAGCCTAAACATGTTGATGTAGACATTAAAGTTAGCAATCTTATAGGGCAGTGTCTGATTATGAACAAGGTGTATAGGCAATGCCCACTAGTCATTCATGGGCATAGACTTTCTAGTGATTTGATTAATCTACCATTCGATGAGTTTAATGTGATCCTAGGGATGGATTGGCTTACTAAGCATTAGGCTATGATTGATTGTAGACATAAAAAGTTAACCATCTAGACTATAGAGGGATAGATAGTGATAGTGGATGGTGAGAAAAGTCTTTTGAACAATTTATCTCTACTATTAAAGCATAAAAACTCCTTTAAAAGAGGTGTGATGTATATTTGGTGTACGTTATTTACATGAATGTTTCTAGCTCTTAGTTAGCACATATTTCAATTATTTTTGAGTTTTTTGATGCACTCACTAATGAGCTACCAGGCTTACCACCTCAAAGGGAACTAGATTTTGAAATTGAGGTATATCCTAGTACTACTCTAGTATTTATTATCCTTATAGAATAGTACCTATTAAACTAAAAGAACTGAAGGTACAGCCATAAAAGATGTTAGATAAGGGTTTTATCTAACCCAGTGTATCTCCTTGGGGAGCACTTGTGTTGTTTGTAAAGAAGAAAGATAGGTCGCTCCGGTTATGTATTAATTGCAAGCAGCTAAATAGGATAACTGTGAAGAATAAGTATCCATTACCTAAGATAGATGACCTATTTGATTAGTTGAGAGGGGTAGGTATATTTTCTAAAATTGATATGAAATCTGGATACCATTAGTTGAGAATTAATGAAGTTGACATTCCTAAAATTACCTTTAGAACTAAGTACAGGCAACATAAGTTCTTAGTGATGCCATTTGGGTTCACTAATGCCCCAATAGCTTTTATGGATCTCATGAATAGAGTTTTTTTAGCCTTATTTAAATCAGTTTATGGTGGTGTTTATAGATGATATCCTGGTGTACTCTAGAGGCCAGAAAGAGCATCAACAACATCATAGAGTTGTGTTACAGACCTTGAGAGAGAGATAGTTCTTTGCCAAGCTCAGTAAGTGTGAGTTTTGGTTGAGTAAAGTCACTTTTCTCGGCCACATAGTTTTAGCAGAGGGAATCAGAGTTGATCCTAGTAAAGTAAAGGCAATGCTAAAATGGTAACCACCTAGAAAGGTAATAAAGGTGAGAAGTTTTTTGGGTTTAGCTAGTGTTACAGGAGATTTATAAAAAGGATTCTCCATAGATTTGTAAAAGGATTCTCCATCATTTCTACCCTTTTAAGTAGACTAATTAGGAAGAATGTGAGATTTAAGTGGGATAATAAGTGATAAGCCAGTGGTGAGCAACTGAAGAAGATGCTAATAAAAGCTCCTACCTCAATTCAACCTGAACAGGGTAAGGACTTTACAGTGTACAATGATAGTTTATTAAATTCTTGGGATATGTGTTAATGTAGGATGGAAGGTAGTAGCTTATGCTTTAAGATAGTTGAAGCCACATGAGAGGAATTATCCTACTAATAACTTGGAGTTAGTTGTTATTGTGTTGCTTTGAAAATATAGAGACACTATTTGTATGGAAAGAAATGCTACATATATACAAATCATAAAAGTTTGAAATACCTCCTTACATAGAAGGAACTGAGCCTGAGATAGAAAAAATGGTTGGAGCTGAGCAAGGATTTATGACTACCTGATTGATTAGCACCCAAGGAAAGCCAATATGGTAGTAGATGCTTTAAGTAGGAAATTTCTGATGGCTCTGAAAGCTATGAATGTTAGTTGCAGTACACTTTAGAAGATGTTATGTTGGCTGAGTTGCAGGTGAAGCTAGGTTCTAGACAGTAGATTAAGGAAAGTCAGATGAAAGATGAACAACTGGTTCAGATGGCAAGCAAGGCTAAAGATTTAAAGGCCACAATGTTTGAGTTGATAGAAGATGGGTGTCTGTATTATCAGAATAGGTTATGTGTACCTAGTACAAATGATTTGAGGTTGCAGATATTAAAGAAGGCCTATGAGGCTCCTTATTCCATGCATCCTCAAAAAATGAAAATGTATTTGGATCAAAAATCTCATTATTGGTAGCCTAGTATAAAAAGATATATAGCAAAGTATGTTGCAAAGTGTTTGACATGCCAGCATGTGAAGGCTAAGTATCAGGTTCCTTCTAAATTGCTACATCTTATAACAATACTAGAGTGGAAATGGGAAAAGGTAACCATGGATTTTGTGATGGGTTTACCTTTGACCAGAGGTAAATGTGATGCTGCATGGATGATTGTTGATAGATTGACAAAGACAGCTCATTTTTATCTTGGTCTAGATAGATTATTCTTTAGAGAGGCTAACTAGACTATATGTTAATGAGATAGTTAGATTGCATGGTGTGCTAGTGACTATCATTTCTAATAGTGATCCTTACTTCACTTTTAGATTTTAGAAAATGCTACAGGAAGCATTAGGCACCAAAATAGCCTATAGCATAGCTTTTCATCCTTAGATTGATAGACATTTAGAGTGGGTGATATAAATACTTAAAGATTTATTACAAGGATATACTATTGAGCTTAAGGGTAACTGGAATCAGTATTTGTCTTTGCTAGAGTTTTCCTATAATAACAGTTACCAGGCTAGCTTAAGGATGGCTCCATATGAAGCATTGTATGGTAGATGATGTAGGACTCCCATGCATTAGAGTGAAGTTCTAGAGAATAAGTTTTCTTGTGTGGATTTAATCAAAGAAAGGCTGAAAGTAGTTATAGATAGACAAAAATCATATGCTGACTTGAAGTAGAGAGATATTAAACATATAGTAGAGGGAAAATATTCCTTAAGGTTTCTTTATGGAGAAAAGTGCTGAGGTTCAAAAAAAAAGGGGAAATTGAGTCCCAGGTTTATAGGACCCAATGGGATTACAGAAAGGGTTAGACCTCTAACTTATAGGCTGGCACTACCACCTAAGTTACAGTAGATACATAATGATTTTCATGTTTCTAAGCTCAAGAGGTATAGATCGGATCCATCATATGTGATTCTGATGGCAGATATTAAGGTACAACCGGATCAGAGTTTTAAAGAGAAATAAATTTAGATTTTGGCTCGAGAAATTAAGCAGTTGAGGAATAAGTCCATACCACTAGTTAAGGTGCTATAGAGATATCATACTATAGAAGAAGCTACCTAAGAGCCAAAAGAGCATATGAGAGCTTAGTATTCTTGCTTATTTGCTCAAGGTAATTTTGAGAAAAAAATTTTCTTAAGAGGGAAAGAAATGTAACGCTCATATTCTAAGGCTCTATGAATAGTGCCATTGGGTCCAACAAGTGTGCCTAAGGTGTCGGGTCACATGCATGTAAAATAAGGCAGTGACACTGGTCATGAAACTTCGAAGGGCTTTAACTTGATGAAAAATGCAAATTTTAAAAATTTAGTAAAACCAATAATTAATTTTGGACTATAAGCTACCCTTCTAAGTAAATAAAATTTTACAGGCCGGGAATGACCTGGGATGCACCCAAATGGACCTAAAAATTACGAACCCTGATGCTCAAACATTTCACTAAGTCCATTGGTGAAAGAATTTTTAGATTTTGAGTTCATTTGCAAATTGTCATAATTTTTTATGTTGGCACATAAATTGAGGCAATCTGAAAACTATCTTATGGATCAATTGTTGCTATGAAAATTTTTGAGCATGTAGAAGGGTTTAAAATATGGATTTTTAAATAAAAAGTGTAATTTTTTGAGGTCCGTGTGAATTTTTGTAAATTTTTTAATTTTATCAAAAAATTGAAACATTTTGGGATGGCTTGGGTGGTTATGGGACCCACTCACACACTTTTTAGCTAGCCTAAGGCCCTTGACAAGTGGCCATAAGTTTTGATAGGTGGATTTTCCACTTAAACAAAAGAGGATTTTCTTCCTCTTTTTTGCCTAGTGAACGGTGCCATAGCAAGGGAGGGTGGCCATTTTCACCTTCTTCCTTTAGTTTGTTTTGGAATTTCTTGGTTCCTAAATTCATTTTGGGATGTTGGGAAAATCTCAAAAGAAGAATTATGGCCAAAGGAGTTTCCAGTAATTAATTAAAAATCCTCAAAGCTTTCATGGTCAGAAGCAGTCTGCCAAGCTTATTTGGTGAGCTTTCATGCCTTTTCCTCAGTTTTTCTCAATTATTTATGGCTATAAATGGTTCCTTGTGATGTCTAACATTTGTGGGGATATGTATAGCCTTTGTTTAAGGTCAGTTAGAGTAAGGAAAAGCTTGTAGAATGTAGAGAAAGCTTTTATAGAAGGGTTAGAATAAAGGTTTTTGCAAGTTAGAAGTGGTCTTATCAAGAGGTAAGTGAATTCCAGTAATTTTCTCATGCTTTTTTATTTCTAAGAGGGCTAGAAAAGGGTTTTAAAAGTGTGTAATTTAGTGGCATGTATGGGTACTTCAAGGTTCTAGTTGAATTCTTAAGGTGTGAGAAGAAATAGGACATGGAAATGGGTAGGATGTGATGAGAATTGGTTTGACATGTGTGAGTATATTGGTTTTTAAGAGCTTTATCTTGGGTAAGGACTTGTTTAGTTGTTGAATTTTATGAATGGCAAGTGAAAATTAATGTCTATGGCATGTGATAGTATGTGTGTATGTGTAGTTGTTGTTTTAGCACGTGTAAGAATAGAAATATTTTGGGAATTAATGAGAAAGTGCAAAATGGCATAAGGCATATGTGTATGTGGCCGAGAATGATCTCATACTTCTATATGTGTATGACTTGTTTAATGTGATCTTAAGTAGTGTTTAAGGTTGATAACATATGTATATTTAGCCGACAATGCATGAATTATTGATTTAACATGTAATGAGTTCGAATAAAGCATGGAGGCATAGAAGGCTAGTGGTGGCCAAGGCATTTAATAAGCTTTTGCTATCTTAAATGACATGAAAATCTAAAGGTATGTGTCTAAGTGTATTTAGTATATAGATAAATGGATATTTTTTTAATGAACACAATGAGAATGCATGAATTGGGCTATTGGTTAGTTGCACCCGAGAGATAGCTTAAGGAAAATGGCATGATGAAGAGGATAGTATGAGTACCATGTTATGTGTACTAAAAGCATGATCATGAAACCATGAATAACCTAATTATTGTTTGAATGACTGTAACTAATGTACACTTTAAAATGACATAAAATCTAGTCATGAAGTGACATAAAACTTAGCTTGAATTTCACTTTAAAATTTGACAAGCAAATAAGTATAAAAATTGGCTTGCAACTTTGCCTATAAGGGCTATAGCTTGAAAATGAAAATATGTTCATTTATATGCCTTTAAGGGCTATGTCTTCTAATGGATAGTAATGGCATTTTGAACTACATTTTGGCTTTGTTAATGGCCTAACTTCTAGTTGGCTTTAGGCCTATGAATGCATGAAATAGCTAGTGAAAATTGCAATGAAAAATAAGGTGAAATTGACCTAAAAAGCTTAGTGAAACCTTGCTGCCATGGCCTGTGACTATCCAAAAATGACCATTACCTGAACCAATAAATCCACTAGACAGTAAATGGCATAAAATTGTGAAATACTTATAAGATAAAATCTAGCATAATACACCATAATTATTAGCAACTACAACTTTAGAAATACTTTCTGATAATTCACTCGACAAAGCCTATTTGTGGCCATATCAAATCGGGCTAAATTCCAATTGTGCTGTAAAAATTATAATTATCTATTTTTGAGTTTATAATATTATAAAAAGTTCATCAGTAAAGAAATGGAAACATATTGAGGTTAAATGGCCTATTAAATAGACACTTAGTGGATGGGTTGACTGGTCAACTTAGGGATCCTTAGTAGCTACTACACTGTCTACTTTTCAGAAAGGGTCATTACAGTGGCATTGGTCCCTATTGAGGCCACTGTACTAGTCTATTGGATAGACAACTTTCTTTCTTTGCCACCAGATGCTAGAATTTCTAGTGCAGTGGTATAAGTCCTAGAGGACCACTGCACTAGTCTGTTAGACAGACCAATTTACTAGGGACACATAACCACTTTATCATTGATCTTTTACATGATGCTAGTGTAGCAACATAGGTCCTTAATGGCCACTGCACTAGTCTATTGGAAAAACTAGTCTATTAGGCAGAGAACGCCTTATGTGCTAGAATTTAATTGATTCGGTGCAGTGACACAGGTCTAGAATGGGGACCACTACACTAGTTTATTTTCCCTTTAGATTTAGTGTCTATTAGGGTTGTCTCTTGATGTGGGCCAACTGAAACAATTAAATAAAATAAATAAAATACACATATATTCGTAAAATATAACTTAGGGGTATTTTAGTAATTTTCCATAAATATTGCTTAAGAGCTTAATTTGTAAAGATTATCTATGTAATGAATAAGAATGGTAAAAAATCATAATTTATAAAAGTTGTACCAATTAACTAGATAATGTACAGATAGAAACACCTTAGGGGTAAAATTGTAATTTTGCATGATAGTAACTCTAAGTTGATCTTGGAAATTGGAACATAAGGAGAATGGTAGTATTATGCATGGTTAAATTGTTGGACATGTTTTAAACGTTTGAATTCACCACTGAGCATTTTATACTCAACGTACCTATTTCGGTGCACAGGTAACAAAAGCAAGGATATAGCCTCATAGAGCATGCAGTGGAGTTCAAAGGTCATGTTTGAGAAGGTTTATCATATATAGTTATATAGCTTTTGCAATCTATGTACTTAAGTGGTAAAAATGAGTGTTGTATATAATGGACATAGGGTTATATTCATATATATACAGACAAACTATGTTGTAATTAATTAATGGTTAACCCTTTTTTTGCATGTATACCTTGTATGTATAATTTATGAGCCTAAGGCAATATTTGTATGCTTGATTATGACCTGAGGCCTGTGATTATTGTCTGATAGATGATAATGATAGGATGTTATCTAGGAGATGTGATAACTTGTTATAGATATGTTTTATAGGTTGGAAAATTTTGGGATAATGACCCCAGTAGCCGTAATGCTGCTAGATTTCTAGGAAATATCTAGCTATGTTGAAATCATGTTATAGTAACATGAACATGATGACTTGAAACTAAACAGACTATAGGAATAGACTGCATAGAGTTTAAAGTTAGATAGTCTTGATTAGTATAACCTAAGTAAATGTTAAACGAATGATCATGAGAGAAATGAAGAAAGGTGACCTAGCAAAAAGTGCACTGCTTATTGGATTTCTTTGAGAATCCAAAAGGGGGTGTGACAGAATTCAATATTAAGCCTTCACCTAGCCCATTATTTTCCTTTTGTGATGCATAGGTTACGATAGAGAAAATTAGAGTCAAAGCCTCAGCACAATAAATTAATCAAAAGAAGTGTCTTTTTGGTATTTTGCTTATTGTTATTAGTATAATAATATGATGTAACTATTATTAGGGGCACTATAAGGTAATTGGTAGACAAGGCCTAATTTGTGCTTTAAATGTATTTTGTAACTTCTAAATATTATTTATAAAGATGTTTATATAAGTATGAATATTAAAGCATGATTTACTCCTTTATTTGAGCATGTATGATGAAATGTTAGAAATTGAGTTTTGAGTATTAACCTTATTGCATTCAATTAGAGGGTCAGATGGACACAAATGAAGTTATAGTGTGATTAAATGTTTTAAAAGTGTTGTTTTTATATAGGTTAATATTTGTGATATTACATTGTGTAGCCGTTATGCTTCTAAAATTTTAGCATAAGGATCCCAATAGTATACCTTAGAAAACTGTGCATTTGAAAAATGTTTTAATCTCAATAATAAGGTTTTAATTTGATAAAGGTTTTCCATAAGAGTTATTACGATATCGATTTATGTGCTACTCCTTATTC
Organism: Hura crepitans; assembly: GCA_948208565.1. Classification (NCBI taxonomy): domain Eukaryota; kingdom Viridiplantae; phylum Streptophyta; class Magnoliopsida; order Malpighiales; family Euphorbiaceae; genus Hura; species Hura crepitans. Next base: position 2,600 of record CANXYI010940316.1, on the reverse strand, counting down.
AAGTTCGGTGATTAGGTTGGGTAAGGGGGTATGACATAAACAGTTTAAATCTACTTTTACTTCCTATAGTGTGGCATATATAGGTTTCAGAAGCACATTGGTAGCAAAAAATGCATAAGAGTTATAGTCCAACAAGAATTCTTATTGTCTCATATTATTGGCCTAGTAATTGATTCCTAATCAATTATCTACTTATGTATAAGTCCATAGCAGTGTCTACTCATACATCAAGACTACCCAAGTATTAAAAAGTCAAGTTGTTTGACTTAACCTTTCCATATCTAGTTACAATGTAATAAACTCCTTTCACTATCTTTTATCTCATCTAGTTTTTAGTATAAACTTGTGTAAACATAAAGCTTGAATAAGTATGTCTAATTAAAACCTAAACCTATTTTTCTAATAATTTCATCATTATTCCAAAAATGCATTTTGTGAATCCCATCCATGTATGGCATCTTACTTTGGCCAAAGATTATTGAATAAAGATTACTTATAAGAACTTTGAGATAAACTCCCCACCAAAATCTAGGGTGTGAATCCTTTATTGATTACTACAATACCTTTAATTATGACATGCCATACCTAAGCACCTTTTTATGTATACCTCTTATTCAAATTAAAAGTATTAGAGTTAAAGTATGCCACTCCATATTTAGGATGGTTAGTGATGTCAAGTCTAAAGATACTTAGACCACTAATATAATAAGATACTTTCAATGACATAGATTTAGTATCCATGTGAAGATCTCATGGTGGGTCCCTAATGTACTTACTTCCTAAGTAAGCATCCACATGTTAACTCTAAGAATCTCTATATTTATAGCTTGTGAGAACTACTACTTAATCCAATCAAGTAATATAACTTGTGATGATTTGTCGATGTTAACAATGTCCTATTTTGTTAATACTATAATCAAGGATAGTTAGGTATATCTTGCATGCAATAAAATTCTCACATCATGAACACTTTATGATTTCCGCTATACTGTGATTTTAGACCAGGGACTTTACAACATTCTTTAAGACATTACAAACAATTATAAGTAATATATAGAAGTACCATGATATAAATAGTAATGCCTTTTAAATTAATTCACAAGGTCTATACACATGAATATAGCCCTATTACATAAGCTTTAGGGCATACATCTAACAATCTCCCACTTACATGAGAGCTAATCACCATATACTTAATACCTATTGCATTTACATGTTGATCAAACTTCCCTTGTGAAAGTGCCATTGTGAGAGGATAAGATGTATTTTGATTTGTGAGGACCCTTTCAAATTTCATATCCTATCTATTAATGATCTCTCTGATTAGATAATAGCACTGAAGAACATGTTTGGACCACTAATAAGACTATGGTTCTCGAGCTTGTACAATAGCCCTATTGTTATCACAATACAAATGTATTGGATCAATAATGCTTAGAACCACTCCAACTTCATAAATGAACTTTATAATCCAAATGACTTCGTTGGCTACATTGGAAGCTGCTATTTACTTGGCTTTAGTTGTAGAATCTGTAGTCATATACTATTGGAACTCTTCTAAACAACTACTCCTTTACACATAATGTATACATATCAAAATTTAGATTTATATTCATCCTTACTGAATTGAAATCTAGCATTAGTATGATCACAAACATATACATCTCATTCTCCATAAAACAATAATAAATTCTTAGTCCTTCTTAAGTACTTAAGGATATTCTTGACAATCGACGAATGTTCCTCTCTGTAATTGGATTCGATTATGCTTATAACACTGAAAGAAAATACTACTTTAGGTTTTATACATAACATAGAGCATATAATAGGTCCTATAATTGGCACATATGGAATCCCACACATATGAATTCACTCTTTTTTTATCTAGAGAGACAAAGATTTAGAAAGGTGTTTTCCATGCAACATAGGAATAAAACTTTTATTAGAGAGATCCATCCTAAACCTCTTTAGCTTTTTATCTATGTATGTAGACTATAAAAGACTAAAACCTTCTAGATCTATCTTTGTAGATCCTAATTGCCAATATAAAGGTTGCTTCCCTAAGGTCTTTCATAAAGGACTATTTACTCAGTAAAGTCTTGATTGGCTAAAGGGTAGAGGCAACATTTCATATTTGTAGTATCTCATAATTTTAACTAGGAGCTATGGAACATAAAATTCAAAAGGATTTAAGTAGTGAAATTAGAGAAAAGGTTTCAACAAAGTCAATTCCTTGCCTTCTATGATAGCCTTTCTCTACAAATCTTTCTTTATATGTAACCAAATTATGTTCCGTGTTAATCTTCTTCTTGAAGACTCATTTACACCTAATAGGTTTTATCCTTTTAGGTGGCTCAACTAAGGTCCACACTTGGTTATCATAGATGGAATCCATTTCAAATTTTATGGTCTTAAGCCATGAGTTTGATTCTAAACTCTTTAGAACCTTCTCATAGTATGGGGCTTATGGTCCTCAACTATGGTTACTTTTTTATCCTATTTCATGAGAAATCTATATCTCACTGAAATAGTGCTTACCCTAATAGATCATTTATGAACTTGTATTTTTATAAGTTATTCTATTATCTCACCACTATGAG
>CANXYI010940245.1:0-14734 GCA_948208565.1 Hura crepitans | reverse complement strand
TGTACATGTATGAAAAGGGAAGATTAAGGATATGCAACATAAAGCGTAATGTGATCATATAAAGTGAGAAAGACTACTTGATGTAACATGAGCAATTGATATGCTAAATTGTAATGGTAATGGAACATTGTGCTATGTAAGTGAGGTTATGTAATTAGCATGGAATACATAAGAACAATGACTTGAGTTATGAGGTTGTAAAAATGACCAAATAAATAGTGATGTGATGGTTAACATGTATCATAATTGTTGGATATGAAATAATGAAATGATGCATGTTACTGTGACGACAATAAACAATGTCATGAATCATATAGAATGACCTATAACTATGAAAGTAAATTGGTAATCAGTATTGGAACATATTAGTTAGACACCCACTAGATGGGTCGACTAGTCAACTAGGAAATTAGTAGCTTCTTAGGGTTTTGGTCCTTTTTGGGCCATTGACTAATTATGTGATCACAGGTGTAGTCGTCGAGGTTCTGATAGAAAGCCCAGCACTTCGAGGTATTGGGAGGTCCATATAGGTTGATCCCAACTTAGCCATATTGTTATGGATTTAAAAGGTCTCATAGAGTTGATCCTTGCTATCCACCTTTGCTGATATAATTATTAGAATTTGGGAAATCCCATGAGGCTGATACCTGCTATCCCTACTATTAGGAGGTCCACCAAAATAGATCCCTACCACTCCGATTTTGGAGGTTCTTATAAACTTATCCCTGCTACTGGATAGAGTTAGGTAAGTGCAGTTACTGAGGTCTAAAATGATGGCCACTGCATAATCTAGATCCTGTTATTCAGTGTTTGTAAGTGTAGTCTTTTTCAGTATGGGCCTAAAATGGATTAAAGGAACTAGATACACATAATTTGAACAATCATAACTTTGTGACATATCTAGCATAATTAAGAATAAAGTAATATAATCAAGTTACTTGAATAGACTGTGAGCCATATTGAATTATGGGTAATAGGATAGGCTAATAAATGACATAATTACAATTAAATAAACCTGCATGGTCACATGACTTACATGATGTGTGCATACTGCATAACCGTGTGTTGTGGCATATATGTTACATTAAATTCACCACTAAGTTTATACTTAGTGTATCAGTGTTTTGATATGTAGGTATGATATCTTAGGGAGCTATTCAGCCTCAACTCCTAAAGTGTTGCTAACAATCATTAGAAGGGTATATATTTTTTGATCTTTTATGTGTGTGTGTGTGTGTGTGTATAGATATATATGCTTAACTATATGCTTTTGAAATATTTGTGTGATTGTGTGATAGGACTGGATAATTGGAGGACCAGATAGGTCCAAGATACGAGTGAGGTATTGATTATGAGTTTAGAAGTGCTTTTTCATAGGTTTAAAATTTTAGTTTTTCACTCGGGTAGCTATTATGTTGCTAAAATTTTTGTGAATTAGATTACTGTCATATATAATGGTTATATCAGTTAATTACAATCATAATGAGAATAATAATATAACATAATAGTAAAATAACATGAAAACATAAACTGGGTAGTTGGAATCATAAGTGTTAAATGAATTACTACTAAATTAGATTTAAGATGGGTAACCTTTAGGAAGTACCATCCCTTATCGAGTTCCATTAGGGACCAGGTAAGGGGTGGCTCTTACCGATTTGATATAAAACTTTACTCTTAATAGTCTTGGCTATATATGTATGTACAAGGTGTTGGCATTCAAGGACTTCTTTGAATACTTTTTGAAGAAATTAAAGGAACATAGTCAATCTTCTATATATGTCTCTAGTTTTATAGTTACATACATAATGCAATTATTCACATAAGATGTTCAATTCATCTATAGTATCTAGGCACTTTCTATTACTTAGGCATAGTTATGCTTTTAATAGTTATTAATGCATGTGAATATAACTCATAGAATTTGAAATAATATTTGATGGTTAGCTCATGCAAGATGAGATGCATATATTGCTAAAAATATAACATTTGTGCATGGGCTTATAGAACTTACCTTTTTATTGAGCATAAAAGAGACATCTTTCAATTAAACCATCATTTGGTTAGTAAAATTGATTATATGAGTAACTATTGAATCAAAGCCCCGTACACTTCTATTAGATATCTTTTATGCAGTATCTAAAACATGGTTTACTCAATAAAACTTAATACTATAATCCATATAATTAACTTCACTTGTGATCAATTATGTTCTAAGCATTCCTTCACTTATATGTATACAATTACAATTAAGCATCCCTTACATCAATACCTATAGGCTAAAGTCCTATTCACAATGAGAATATATCTTAAGATTAAGCCAAATCACAACTGCCAATTAAATAATTCAACTAAGAAAGAGAGCCAAAGGGCTAAAGTTCTTACCTCAATCACTGATATCTCCATATAATATCCACACCTTGCTTCACATTTTTGAAGCTTTCATCCCAACTCTTAGAAGGTTCCTCTTCCTTCTATCACACAACACATACCTAATTTCCTATTTACTATATCTATATCAATTTGTATAGTTCACATTGTAATTTACCAATATCCTAAGTCATAAATTATAGCCACTTCGAACTTCATAATATTAACTCTATAATTACCTTTGCTATTACTTACTTACTATAGAATTTTTAATTGATGTTACACTAACCGTTGCAGCGTCGCAGTAGCTGGAGACTATAGCTGCTATGCTTCATACATCAGCAACGGCACTACCCTACCTTAATAGTAAGGTTACTTTGATACTACAAATAATACCTATAAAATCCCTAAATCACCCCGCATCCCCTTATCATGTAATAGCTGCTGACTTATTCCAAAACACCTCACTGGTTGCTACATAACTTACTATCTACACAAAGCAGCTATAGCAATGACGTTGCTAAGCACTAGTAACTATGCCACTATATACAGTGGTAAGGCCACTTAGCATTACCCTTCTACCACCAAGACTTCCTCCCTTGCTCATGATATAATCCCCCATGGGTAGTAAAAGAATAGTCACAACTCAAAACTTACCTATTATTTCCCTCACACTGATCACCTACAATAGTAGTGATAGATGTCCTCTGATGCCCCACTTTGCTCATCAATTAAACTAGCCATAACTATTCACCTCATCTATTATGGCTTCCATTGCTCACTATTTGATTTTCCTCTGCTTTTTCCCTCTTTTTTCCCCATTGTATCTCATTTTCTTTACTAGATTTTCAATTCCATCTTTGCTGATATTTCAATTCTCCCTTCCTTAACTTAAGAGTTTTTGATTTTAAACTTTTCTCTTTTCTTTTGTTTACTATTATAATCCTATTACTACCCGAAGCTTCTAGCAATTTTACCCGACTCATTAAGTCATTTTTTTGCGAGAATTTCCTTCCTAAAATAATCTCCATTCTTTTACTAAATATATAATTTTTTTATTATTAGCATTAATTATTGTCTACCCCTATTTTCAACTTTCATTTCCTATAAATTATTCAATTAATTAATTATTTTAATTTGTTCTTTTAATCTATGCACCAAATTAAAATTCCCACTTAAAGTGAATTTATTTATTCTCATGTTATTCAATTATTCTTTTAAAATACATTATCAAACTTAAATCATTGATAGTACATACTTAATATGCTAATATTGCATTTAAATCCCTAAATATATAATTTTACTCAGGTCGACTTATTTTTATGATGCTCAAGGTGTTACAAACGAAGTCATTTATTTGGTTAAAAATGATAGTTAAGATTTTACGGTAGTGTTACATGAATAGTGAACTACTTTTAACCAAACTGTAAAATATTCAATTTTAACTCAAAAAAATCTAGGATCAATACAACCAGATACTTAAATATTCCAAATAAGCCATTGGCATTGGAATTGAGATTGCTAAAGATCAAGAAGTTTTTTCCTAATATCGGGTTAAGATTTATAATGTTGATCAATTTGATTTTTCTTAATTTTTAAGCAAAGGTTTTAGAGATATTTGACACATAATATTCATGATTTTATGGAACTTATATAATGAAAAATTAGGCTTAATTGAGTGGTATAATATTTAAAGAAAAGGAAAAAATGGCCCTTAAATGAAATTGAGTTAATAATTATGTTATTGGTTTATTATGACTATGAGAATTATATGTGATGGATTGAATAAAAAAGCTATGGCGTTAATGTAGTGGTGGCTGAAATATTAAGGATATGAATTAAGTGTGAATATGTGTGCTATAATGATATGAGCATATGTATGAGATAAATAGTCACTAATGCATGTGATGAGCTTATGATGTAGTGAATGAGAAAAATGTTCTAAGTATGGTTATGGAGTTACCTTGGCCAAATTTATCATGACACGTAATAAAGGTTATAAGGTGGCTTGCAAGCTAAATTTAGAGGGAAATGATGTTTTACATGACTAATTAGCTCAAATGTGCTAAATTGAGTTTATGTGATTATAAAAACTAGATGTGAGTTAGGTAATGTAACACCCGAGCACTGAGGCTCTGGGAACTATGCCCCGAGACATGAAAAGGGCACTTAGTGTGTCGAGTCACTCGCACGAACCCTGAGGCAGGGCACACTGGCCAATAAACTCCAAGGTTTCAAAAAGGGTGAAAATGGCCTCAAATAAAAATTTAGTAGAACTAATAAATTATTTTAGATTGTAAACTAGTTAGTGGTGGGTTCAAATCGAGTTAGGTCGGGAATAACCTGAGATGAGCTTGGGCAGACATGAAAATATTACACCTTGATAGTTAAAAATTGTAATGAGTCCATGATGAAGGAATTTTTTAATTCTAAAGTCATTTACAAAATTTTCTTAAAATCAAGGTTTTACACGTAAATCGAGGCAATGGTTAACTGACCTGCTGGTTGAATTTGGCCATGAAATTTTATGACTCTTTAAATGGGACTAATCAAGGATTTTTAAAACAAATGGTATAATTTTTCAAGGTCGTTTGGAAATTTTTCATGATTTCATCAAAACTACGATTTCTCGAAATCACGCTAACATAGTTCCTAAAGGAGTTAGGCTAAGAAATTTGATGTGCCTCTAATTGAAGGTAAATGAGGATATCATAAACAAACATGATGATTTTTGGAGGTCTAAAAAGCCGTATAAAAATCCCTAAAGTTTTGTCGCAAATCGAATGGCTGTAAACACCAAGTTTTTAATTTGCTTACTTCTCGATAGAATTTCATCATAAAAATTTGTATTAAATTGGGGTTAAATGATGATTTTAGGAACAAATGGTGCATTTTTTTATGACTATGTGATTTTTTAAAAATCCTTAAAGTTGGCAGCCCCTATGTTGAAAAATTGAGTTTTGAGATGCTCAAGGGCTGCTTGTCACAACCCAAGGCATCTCGAAACCCATCCAGCAGTAGGCACACATAGCTGGCCCTTTGATGGCCACCTATTCCACCAATTTCCCCTCTATCATTTTTATTTTCCTTCTTCTTTTCTCTTGGGGAAGTTGTCCATGTTGGTCCCTTTTCACTCCTTCTTTTTCTTTTATTGTTCTAGCTCTTAATTGAGCTACATTGCTACTAGAAATTAGTGGGAAAAAGAGGAAGATTAGCATGGTAGAAGGAGAAGTAAACAAGCCATTCAAGACTACATGAAGTAGTAAAGGAATTAGCAAGAATTGTGGACAGCATGATGTCCAGAATTTAGAGTAAGTTTAACCCATATTTTTAATTTTAGTTTTAAAAGAGTTATTCTCCTAAGTATATAGTAGCTTAAGGTGATTTTATGTGGTGGTTTAGTTATTGTTGGGTTGTGCATATTGAGAGCATGATATAGTGAAAGGGTAATATGGGTACATTTATTAGCTAGTGACATGTGATCGAGTGGTGTATAAAGAAGATTTAAAATGTGGTTGGGGTAGATCGTGGTAGCAAGGAAATGGGATATAAGGATACATTCATAGATGTTAGATTAAATAAAATGGTATATGTGAGTGTGCTTTAGGGGTAGTTAAACCATACAAGGGTAATTTGTAATAGGTGTGGAGTATAGGTTGTAAATAATTATTATGGTCCTTACTAGCTTGAACATTTATAACAAATGAGTGTGATAACTTGTGAATGAATTTATAGTTACAAAGAGTCGAGAAATTAGCATGTAAACTTAACTAAAGTATAGATGGGATAGATTAATACTAATGCACAAGAAATATGCCATTAAAAGAATTTAATTACCTATTGAGAAGATTGTAAGCAATCCACTTATGAGAGCAATGTGATTAAAGTAATGGAAACTATGTTTCTTTAAGGTGGTGATGTGACTTAGGCTTGAAGGTAAAATGACATGATATATCGAGTATGGAAAATTGATAATATAGGTGCTAATGTATATGTCTCATAAAACATAACAAATAAAAATATTTTAACCTAAATTGCTTGATGCAATTTAGCTTAAGGTATATGTTTAATTGGCACAAAATGAATTTAAGAATTGTATTTGAATGGTTTAATCAAAGCTTGAAGGAAAAACTTGAAAAATTGGCTCGCCTTGAGACATAACTTAAATTGAAATGAATTTTGAAATGCTATGAAATATGATTTAAGCTTATACCTAAAGGGGGCTATTTTGTGACTTAAAATGGAGTGGCAAGAGTGCTTAGGGTGGCTTATTTAAATAGCATAATTAAACCTAGACTTGAAAAAAAAATGATGACAAAAGAGATTTAAAATTGAGTCTAAAAATGTGGACTTAATTGGCCTATGAGTATACCTGAAAAGGGCTATGATTTGATGATTTTATGGAATGGCTTGAAAGCCTATTATTTGGCCTTATGAATGTTTGGCTTTAGGTCTATAAATTTTTTGAAATTATTGGTGAAACCTGAACTGATAAAAAAGATGCAAATTGGCCTAAAAATGGTAGTCGCAAAATAGAGTGACCTATAACCGTCCAAAATTAATCATTACCTGAACCAAAAATATACCTGGACAGTAAATGAGAATTAAATGGAAATTAAATATGCAATAAAACTAAGGACAATATGACTTGAATATTAGCATTTATGGAACTTAAAAATAATAATTTTGAATTTAACTGGTGTAGCCTAATTATGGCCATACCAGACCGAGCTAAAATTGAACTGTGGAATAAAATTCCTAACTGACTATTTTTTACCTAAGAGTATTATAAGAAGTTAATTTGCAAAGAAATAAACATGAATTTGAGTTGCATGGCCCATTAGTTAGACACCCACTAATTAGGTTGACAAGTCAACTTAGGGATTTTAGCAGCTATTACATTGTTTGATTTTTTGGCAGGGGCAGTACAGCAGCCTAGGTCCACCTTAGGGCTATTGTACTAGTCTATTAGATAGACAATTTTCTACCTTTGTCACCTGATGCCAGTTACTTAATTTTTTTGCTGATGTAGTGGCGTAGGTCTTGGAGGGCCAATGGACTAGTCTGTTAGACAGACCAGTCTATTTAGCGGAGATAATTATGCCATCACTGATCTTTAAATAAGGCCGGTACAGTGGCCAAGGTCCCAGAGGGCCACTGTACTAGTCTGTTAGACAAACCAGTCTGCTAGGTAGACCATACCTCAATAAATTGCACCTTGGATGCTATAACTCAAGTAGGCCAGTGCAGCGGTTGGGGTCCAAAATGTGGATCACTGCACTATCTTTATACCCTCTAGGTCCAGTGTATTAAAGTGTAGTCTACCTAGTTGGGCCTATTTCTAAACTTAAATATTATTATTTTAATTAATTCATTAGTTGAATGAATTGTTTAAATTAAATAATTGGAAGTTGCACATTAACTTAAATGGCCTCTTTAAACTAAGGAAAATTGTACTTAAACCTGAATGAACATGATGTCCCCAATTAAATTAAATGGACATATGAATTAGCTTAATTTATTGAGATCAATACACCATTGTACCAAAAATTGTTTGGGGTACACATCATGAGAAAAGTATATAGCATGTATATTTTTATTTAAGGTTATGCCCACTTAGCATTAAGGTAAAGATTGTGTGATCATATGACCTATTCAATGAAATTAGTGTAATAACCTATAATGAATCATTTTATTAAGGAATTTAGATGGTATAGAATTAAATTCAAAGGAACACGAACTTTCAGTTGACCTTAGCATGTATGAATTATATAGTGTTGATATGTTAAACTATTTACATGTAATATGGAAGACATGCCTTTAATCAATTAAATTCACCATTGAGTTTCATACTCAATGTACTAGTGTTTTGGTACATAGATAAATAGGAATAACTACAAAGCCTCGAGATGTGTACAGTGTAGTTGCAGAATATACAGGGGTTATGATTTGATGTAATTTTGTTACGTGTAGTGGCACTCATGTAATAGCTATAGGTTATGTGTCCAGCATGCTTAGAAGCTACTATGGTTTTGTAATATAACTCGATCAAAATTTGTATAAATAGCTTTTATGAGATGAATAATTATTTGTGTGATCAGTTGATTTAATTATTTTGAATGAAATATGGGCCTATGGCCATTGTGCTTACAAAAAAAAAGAGAAAAAAAATAAAAATCAAGTTAATTACAATTGATAATTGAATTTTCAACAAGAGTTAAATGAACGCACCCCAGGGTAATTTAACAATGGGTGACCCAATGAGAAGTGTGCCTGTTATTGAAATTCTTCAGGACTCCGATAAGGGTGTCATATTTAGTGGTATCAGAGCATAGGTTCCTTATTCCTAGGTATATTACATGAGTGCCTGTGTCTAGGATTGGTCTTATTAAACTACTACACAGCAACGAGGCTGATAAGCAACTAATTTATTCTTAATAAATCCTCTATACAGATAAAGCAATATACCTCAAGTCTACCTGGTTCAAGCCTTAATATTAAGATAAATCCAGTGGAAGGCCTAAACCCAACTTAGGCATCAAATATATAGATCTATTTCTAATGGTTTTTAGTGTTACAGTGGCACTACCGAATAGAGTGTAAGATTAAGCTAAGGGGGGAACTCACTTAACCCTAGCCTCTTAATTAGTCTCGAGACAAGGTTAAAGATTTATGTCTCTATCAGGTAACAAAATTGATAAAGCACATAAAGAAGAAGGTGTTTCAGAGGCTATTCCTAGCATGGCATGCTTAACTAATGTGTCAATTTAACACTAATAGACTGCAGACTGTATACATTTCATGCTCGCATTATACTATCCCATGCTAAGAACTTGACATCTAAATGTGCAAGTCAACTATATGGAAGTAAGAATTCTGTTGATTTGGATATGGTTATATATAGGGGTATATGTGCCTTGCTGGCTAGTGAATTATACACCCTTGAACTGCTAGCTCTATAAAAATGGTCTCCTCTAAAATGGGTGTTACTTAGGAAATTAATGAGGTACATTAAGATTAATCGATAGTCGAATGTAGCCTAGAAAATCTACCCTCTAAATCACAAAGGAAATTAAACATGACAGATGTGAGTAAGATAAATTTTTGAATAGGCCTATTTCAGTTAGTAAAGGAAGAAAACTTGTTCAAAAAGGTTGAAAAGCTATCTAGCACATATTCTTTACATCTCTATTTTCTTTTCAAATTTGGAATAAGTTTCAAGGATATTTTTCTTGCAACCAAAATTTCTAATGATATGATGCCTAAAAGTTGAAACAGGATGTGAGGTGTAGTGGCAGGGCATAGAAAAAAAATTTGCTAAATTTGGGGTGCTAACTTGATAAACCTTATGACATAATGTTGATAATGACTAAACCTAATAATACTAGAATTAAACACTTCTATTTAGGAACTAGTAATTGTTGAGACCCACTTAAGGTGTTAGTCTATTTGTCCAAATTAACTTAAGCTTAAAAGTGTTATCAATAGGGAAGTGAAAAGGGTAACAATCCTATAATTTCCTTTCGAGCTTGGTACCAACACTATGACTTTTAGTGACACTATCTAGGCTCGTTGATGGTTCAGAAGTGGATATGAACCTAATCAATGAATTTTCACTAGCTCAAAGTGAAATAAACATACAACTTAGAGAAATAAAACCCAAAGAAATAAAAGTAATAAGAGAAAACCTAGCTATACATATAGGCATTCTAAAGAATATTAGACAATATTAAAATGGCATAGTTAGGAAGTCAAACAAGAGATGCTTAAAATATGTAATAAGACCTGTAACAATATGAAAATCCCAACTCTTATGAATAGTACTTCCCAGGGTGAATAGTGCTTCCCGAAACTCGAGTCGCACTAAATGTACCAACGGGTAGTATTAATTATGAGAGAATATTGGGCAAAGTTTGAAGCCAATCTAAAGTCATTTGGATGGTTAAAAATGCTAAACAATATTTTACAGCAGTGTAATAGTGCCGTAGGCAAAGTTGAACCATAAATAAATAAAAAGTTGCTCAAAATAATCTGAAAATGTTACAACCTAATACTCAAATATTTTGAATAAACCAATGACTTTGGAATTAGAATTTTTTGAGATCGGGAAGTAATTTTTCTAAATTTTTGGGACATAAAATGTATTAATTTTTCGGGTTATTGTCAAAATTTGGGCACGAGATTTTGAGAGGATTTAGGGCTTGGTTTTATCTAATTTTAGGGATAGGAATGGGGAGAAATTGATATTCCTATTAGTTATAATAATTTTTTGAAGCAAAGAAAAATTATTTTTGGAAAAGTATAAATAGGAGCAGTTGCACTCCTCCCATTTACACCATAAGCACAACTCCACTACCTACTCCCTTGCAAAAACCATGACCTCCTCTCCTGCATCTCTTCCTTTGATTTCTCTCTCTATAGAGGAGCCCACTCCACGAGTTTACACCTAAAATGATGAGTGTTCCAAGATGAGTTTGTGGACATCAAAATAATCAGGAATGGCGAAGTATTTCGAGAGAAAAATCGAGAAGTTTTCGAGGTGAATAGTAAACTCTCGACACTTGAGTTTTTTTTTTTCATTAATTTTATTTTTCATAGGCTCTTAGAGTGTTGTAGAGCTTGTATCTTGGCTCAAAATATTTTTTTAAGTTGTATATTATTTTATATTATTTTTTGAAGTTTGTACCCTTTTGTATTCGTAGGCAAGGCATCGACCCGAGCTTTTAAAGGCAAGGAGAAGGCTTAAGTTAGCTTCGGGCATCCCGTGCAACTCATTTTGGTATGTGTAATCACATTAACTTGGAATAAATGCTTGAATTTCTAATATGTTAATGTAGTTACATAATATCAATAAATGCCATTAATTGTGATGATGCCCAATAAATATGTATATGTTTGTATACCATTAAATGATGTTATTACATGGCATAAATGTGATGCATGGTGTATGTATGTGGACCGAATAGTCTTTAGATGATGCCATACTTATTTATGCGATGACATGACTATATAATACTAATATGCGAGATAAATGCCATACAACTATATATAATTGATTAGAGGAGTATGAGTGCAATATTAGGCATTTAACATAATATATAATTGTTAATGTGTATAATGTGTGCCTTTTATTGCCTTGGGCTATGTAGAGGCTGAAAATTTGCATTTCTAAGCCATATTTGCATAATAGTGGATTACATGCTTAAATGGCTCGAATATCTATTTTGTGCCAAATTGCCATTCTGAATATGCATATATGATGACTAAAGTGTGTGTGTGTACACTTGGTGTTGGATAAATGCCAATTTTCATGTCAAATGGTTTATTGACGCATATATGGGCATAAAATGCATGTTAATCATTAAAACATTGATATTGTGTGAAAAATGGCAAATAATGCGATATGTGATTATTGTGCATAACTTTGATGCATTATACACTTTAATGCATGCTAATGATGAAAGAGATGGCAAAATGCATGATTATGATGCCGGATGTATTTTTCTAGTTTTTACACCTAAGCTATGTGGCTAATCTATGTTTTAAGATTATGTAAGCCTATTTTTGGCAATGTTATGTTTTTGTTAACGCATGTTGCTTAGCATGATGTTTAGGCCTCACTGAGATGTGAAATGGCCATTGGGATACATGTATGTGTGAAATGACAATAATTATGTTATGTATTAAAAATGGCTTAAAATGAGTTAGTCGACCAGTTTAATGATGCCTATACAGTTAGACAACCTAGTATGGATAGGTTAATCGATCAACTAGGATTAGCAGCTATAATGTATACCTTCGGGTAGTAGGCCTTTGGGTCATGATGCGTATTTTTGTGCCCACGGGCACCAGGCTTTTGGGCCACTGTTTAACACTACATATGTGTGAACCTTTGAGTTGATACATTTTGTATCCACAGATACCAGTGCCTTCAGGTACACTGTTTAGCACCTTCGGTAGCCTGTTATCCACTATCTAGCCTTGGATAGTTATCTCATTAGTATGGGCATAAATTAAATAAATAATTAAAATAACAAGGTTAATTATGGTTATAGCATGATTAAGTGTAAAAAAAATGATGCGTGCCTTTTTAAATAATGCATTATGCGTGATATATATATATTTTTGGTATAATTTTGGGTTTAACCCATTTATATGATGTATATGGAGTTTTATACTCATTATATTTGACATGTTAAAGCATATGGGGTTTTAGAACCCAAAAATGCAAAAATGATGCGTTTGTATGTTAATGAATCATAATGCATTTTTGTATGCACATTACCATGTGATAAGAAGTATATGTATGTTTGTGACTAATATATGAATATTTTATGCGCATAATTGGTTTTTATTCATGATAAAAGTAATTATGCGGTGAGTATGGACCTAATGTGGTTTTCGGGTTTTTAAAGATAAGTATATGCCAAATTGCATAATTATGTTATTATTATAACATGTGCATATGAATGGGTAGAAATAACTCACTTGACATATATTACATGAAAGAATGCTTAAATTGTTATATCTAGTTAAAGTGATTATACCACTAAGCAAAAGCTTAATGCATTGGTTGTTTGCGATGCGTAGGTTATAGAGCAGCAGATTAAAGCCAAAGCTTCTGCACCATAATAAACTTTTAGAGATAACCCCTATTTGGGTATTTTTAATCATTTTGTAATAGTATAATGATGTAAATGTAATAGTAGTAGTGTGCTCTTGTGATTCCAAAGGGATTGGGCCTAATTTGTAACTTAGGTTGTTTTTGTAACTTATGTTTTAATATAGTAAAAGCTTTATTTTTCTCTCACATGATTTTATGATATATTGTGATATTGCATGTGAGAATGCTGATTGAGTTAAGCCTGAGGCTAATTAAGTTTGAGATGAGTTTAGAGGGTCAGGAGGACCCATTGGAGTTGGAGATGTGTTTATGGATGTTTTAAAAGTGTTTTTAAACAAGTAAAAATTTGGGTAAGTGTCCCAGTACAGTCGTTATGCTATCCAATTTTCGACACAAAGACCTTAATATTTACCTTGATATGTGTGCCAAATGATATTTAATGTTTTTACAACTCTATAAGTTAATGAATTGTTTATTTAATAAAAAGTTTTTAATTAGTCAGGTTTTATGGTTAGTGAAATTGGATATCTGTACATGGTGGCACTACCTATTTAGGTTCAGTGTATAAAGCAGGTAGAGGGTGCTACACTTAGTGGTCTCAGAGCTTCGATTTAGGCTTTCCTCTAAACCTATGAGTTACACAAGAGCACTGTAGTATATTTACATCATAATACTATTACATTTGAGGGTCATAATTTCTTCCTATTATCTACAAATACGAAGAAGAGCTATAGTATGACCCGAAGTGAAGAGGAAGAAGTAGAGAGCCATACTCCTATGACTATTGCTTAAAGAAGGGCATAGCCAGAGCGTGTGACCTCTAGTGATGCAGGACATGCTACACCTAGACAGCAGGGTCAGCCATCTTAGCTGGCGACTATGTTATAATTTGTCAGTAGGCAATGGCAACTATTACGACTACTACTACTACAGTTGCTATGGTACACACTGCTCCGCCTCTAGTACCTCAAGAATAGTAAGCTTTTCAGAAGATATATATGAAGTGATTACTGAAGAATGAGGCTGAGTACTTTAAGGGTGAAGAGTTGGATGAGTTAGGTAGAGCTAAGTATTGGTTAGATCAGATGCTCAGGATTATATAGCAGATGAAGTGTCCTCAGGAGAAGTATATTGTATGCATTACTTCTATGTTGTTAGAGGAAGCTTTGAAGTGGTAGGAGGCCACTACTAAGCATAAGGTGGCTAATGATCTATATTAGGAGTTCTTTCTGGAAGAGGTTAAGAAGAAACATATAACCAATTATTACCTAGATCAGAAGTATTAGGACTTTATGAATCTAAGGCAGAAGCACAGGACCATTTCTGAGTATGAGAAGGAGTTTGCTCACTTTAGTAGATATGCTAAAGCAGTGGTGGCTATAGAAGAAGACATTACAAAAAGTTTGAGAGAGGGATGAATTTGTATATGATGTAATAGATTGCTCTAATATAGATCAAGGACTTTTCAGCCTTGATAGTAGCTTGTCAAACCACTGAGATGCTGAATCAGCTAAATCAAAAGAGAGATAGCTTCAAGAAAAGATCCTTCAGCCAAGGACATGGTAATTCTTGTTATACAATTGATAAGAGACAAAAAGGGGTTTAGTCTATGCATCATCGGGATAATAAGTCAAGATCGATCTAATAGATTAAGAGAGGGTTTTAGAGCACAAACTCATATATCAGGTATTCCCAGATCTACTATCGGTAGTGTTTTGATACCAGATTATCAGACTTGTC
>CANXYI010940152.1:0-13276 GCA_948208565.1 Hura crepitans | reverse complement strand
ATATATTCATACTTGAATTAGAAGTATATTAAAAAATGCACTAATTAAATTTTAATTATGTTTAAAATAATTTGGGATCATCATTTTAGAGGGAACCGCTCATGTTATAAACAGGCCTGTTTTATACTTGCAAATATGAAGTGTATGGGATATAGTATATAATAAAATTGAGGAATGGTATCAATTTTTCCTTCATATTTGTTTCAATTTACTTATTCGTTGTTAATGTTAATTTTATTTTTAAGATATCTTTATCATTAAAAAAAAGCTAAAATATCTTGAGACGAATTAAAGATGAAAGGTTAAGAGATGATGAAGGAGTTGAAAATTTTGAAAGCGGCCCCAAATTACGTGAAAGAAAAAAAATTACGAGTCAAATTGTATTCTTTTCTCAAGAAAATTTTGTAAAAATAAGAAAGTTGGGAGCCTTTTAGTTATAAGTGTGCATCGATTGAATTGAACAAAATTGAAATAATAAAAAATTAAATTAATAAAAAAATTGAATAGTTAAAATTAAATCAAATTAATCCAACTAAAACATTTCAATTAGACTTTCGATTAACACTAAGTTTTAAAATTCTCATATTTAATTTATATTTATACATCTAAATTTTAGTTAACTCGAATATTTCAATTTGCTTTTTAATATATAAACTTAAAATTTAAATAATTTTAATTATAAAATTAAAAAAATATTATTTTTATACTATTTAAAATTTTTTATCGATTTAATTTTTTTTAGTTATAACTGAAAATTGCGCACCCCTGCTGTTAATAGTTTCGTCCCTGAAATGATCTTTTCTTAAAACTTGATCCGTATATATTTAATGACAATAACTTAAAATATATTGCATGAATTTTTTTATTGACAATCCGAAAACCTCATTAAATTTGTGTCAATTTCAAGTATTCTCCTCTTACACCAACTTCAAATTGTCCATAAATTTATGAAATGTTCTTTGAGTCACCATCATTAATAAAGGAGTCGGAGTTTTATAAACAGAATTTTTAATTCAATAAATTGATTTATTTTTAGACATAATATATATTTTATATTATAAAATTATCCAATAATGATCCTTACCCACTTTATTTTTTTTAATAACTTATGAGACACATAAAGTTAATAAAAATAACTTATTATCTTCTGAATTTAACAAAAATGCTCTTATTATCTTCTAAATGACACGTATTAGCAAATAAAAGTTTTGATTTAAAAATTTTTTTCAAAATAATAATTAATACACATTTATCAAGTTTAAAGGGATATTAGAAATAAACTTACTAAATTGAAGTATATCATAAAAGCCTTGAAATTTTGAAATTTTAAACTGTGCAACTTGAGGGGTGCTAATTAACTTCTCGTTAATACCTTTTCTTTTACCTTCTCTGTTTATTTAATGACATTTGTAAAAAATTTAGATTTTTATATCATATTTTAAAATTATTTTATAACACTTGCACATTTATTATAGAGATAATAGAAAAGGTATAAAAAAGACAATAAAAAAGGTTAATTAGCAATTATTTTTAACAATACATTAAAGTCTGGAAGGTAAATAATTGCCTTTTTCCTAATAAAATTCTCAGCGTAATTCAATTACGTAAAAAATAATGTCATTAATTTAAATAGTGCACAATGTGTTAAAAAATTACATAATATATATCAATTTTAATTTAATTTTTAAAAATATAACAAATAATTTTATATTTTTAAAAATTTTTAATTTTAAAAATACATTTTTTTTTAACGTTTCTTAAACTCATTTCTCTTATTTCTTTTAAACCCATGCCCCTTTAAACATATACCTTAATTTTTCTAAAATCTGTTAATTTAGTCATTTTTAAAATTTTTAGTTTCAAAAATATCAAATAACATGCTTTTCTGTATAATAATATAATAAAGTATACCACTTTAATATACTATGTTATATCAAATTACACACTTTTCTATCTACATAATAGTATAATAAGTTAAACCAGATTGATATAATTTGTTATATCAAATAACATACTCTTCCTTATAATGGTATAACAATGTATACTATTTTAATATATTATATTATACCAAATTATATACTCTTCTGCATAATGGTATAACAAAATATAAAAAATTAATATTCGTTGTTACACTAAATAACATAATTTATATTTTAGCAATTAGTAATTGAGAAACACATATCAAAATAATCAATGATTAACAACAACACTTCAAAAACTAGTTTTGAACAATTAATATTTCAATTTTTAGACTATAATTTTTCATGTTATATAATTTATTCACACAAAATAATTATTCTTATAGCAATTAGTAATTGAAATTCTGCTCTATAAACTTGATAAAAAAATGACTTAAAAACATTTCTTTTACAATATAATACACAGAAAATTCAATATAAAAAATTTACAGATTTTAATTCAATAGCATAAAACTTGACATTTGAACAAATACCTTATAAATATTAATATTATCATACGATTTTTCAAGTTGCATAAAATATTCAATCAAATTCAGCTCAAATAAAAATAAAAAACTGATTAAAATATAATCTTTGCGCTAATCAATTTGTACTATTTCGCAAATGATTTTTCATAATCAAGTTAAGATTTATTTTTCAAGTTTTAAAGTATTTCCATTTCAATCTTAAATAAATAGATTTCATTAATAATATTTAAAATAATTAAATACAAAAATAAACAATAATTTATTAACAGAGGCTTTAAAAAAGATAATAAAGAAAGAAAATAAAGGAGAATTGATTAATATATAGAAGAGAGACTTTTAAAAGAGAACAGAAGGAAAAAAAATTAATTTGATGTATTTTTTATAATCAAATTAAAAAGAAAAGGGAGATTTTGTATATTTTTTAAATTTAAATATTTTTATTAGTTTCCTATATAAAAATCTCTTCCACTTAGTTATCATTCACATATTATTATCTTAAATTAATTAAAGCGTCATTTATCTGCTAAATTTGATAAAATTATATAAAATACCATTTTAAAAGTTACGTAACACGAAATCATAAATGAACACAGTGAAAAAAATGTGACATATAAAATTATAAAAAATATATACTTCATATCACGTGACCCTCTAAAAAGATAAATAATATAATTTATATATATTTAAAGAGAAAAATTAAAATTTCAATTAATTAAATATAATAATCTATAAATAAAAATAAATTGAGAGTGAATTTTACGTACCAAATAATTTTTATTTGGTATACATATGTGTGTGTGTGAAGTAAAAAAAAAACTGTACGATGTGCAGTAAACCCGAACGCCAAGCAATAAAGGAGAAAAGGAGTGCTTTTTGTCTTTTTCTTTGATGGATCATACACAAAGTGTAGCTCACTTTTCGATACTAAAGTTTATTTTAATTTTGGGAATGAGGATGCTGTAAGATAAACTTAATATTTACGGTAGCAGATATGCCATATGCTTAGTGTGGGCAACATGCAAATGTCACATATATTCCAAAAACATTACATTATTATAACTGAATAAATTGATGCATTAATTTGAAATAACATTTTTTAATTAATTAAAATTTAAATTTTATCCCCGCTTTAATAATGTGATTATAAAAAAAAATAAGGTTCGATCAGGGTACGGTAATTTATGGTCAAAAATTTTTTTATAAACTGTCTTTAAAAAAAAATGAATTCTGAAAGGTATCGTGGATAGAATACCATAGCCTGGGCCTTAATTTGAAATCAAATTCCACAGGGTTTCCTTTTCCTAATTAACTATTGAGATTAGTTTTATATTTCCACTTTTAATATATTTTCGTATTTTTAACCATTAGATCAATTCATAAAATTGATCTAATAGTTAAAAAAGTGAAAATATAAAATCATTTCTCATGTTTTGAGTTGATATCCATCAACAATGCTTACCAAGAGAAGAAAAACAAAACTGCCTAACTAATTTTTGAAACGTAATTTTGTATTTAACAAGAAAAAGCTAATTTTTGGATCATTCTACTAAGTAATGTTATTAAAATCGAATTAAGCTATTCAATCGGACTAATTCAATTAAAATTAACTGTTGGTCGAATCTAATTTTGATATAAAAATTAGATAGTCAGTAGTTTTTAAAAAAAATTGATATAACTTTACATAAACTACATTATTTAGCCCAAATGATTTAATTGACTTTAAAATCTTTAAAAGTTATGAGTTTAAGTTTCAATATGTTCATTTTTCACTATTTTTTTTAATTTTTATTAATATATTTATATATCAATATAAACTATTTAAAATTAAATATTTATAGGTAGAAATTCGATTATAAATTAATTTTTTAATATATTTTTTTGCTTTTTATGCAATGTATTTATCATTTATTTTTAACTTTTATAAATAATTATATTTTTAAAAAATTAGATTCAATTTCATTTGCTTTAATTTGATGGATCCAATTATGATTAAATTAATATTTCTATTTTTTATTCACTGCGCCTGCGGTTTTAAAAACATTGGTATTGAGCGCTTATTCAATTGATAGCAGGCGAAACAACGCGTCCAGGTGAGGGTTGACAAATCCCTCGACTATTTTGGTTTTTCGCATTGGTGCTCCTCAATTTTCTTTTTATAAAAAGAAAAATGTAGAGTAAAATCTCAAATTTAAAATTAATAAATACATTCAATTTGTAGTTAAAATATATTAAAAGAAATAGCTCTTTAATTTCTTTAATTTATAGGTTTATCACTTCAATTTTTTTTAGAGGTTTCAAATATGTATATTTTTGACTCCTCCTACACTTAATTCTGCATTTGCACCCGATTGTTAGCTCAATCAACCGCATAATTCGGGCGAGCTGAGTCAAAGCGCAATATAAAGAAAAAGAAAATTACATGATTATTTTAAATTTTAATTTTAAACCTGTTTAAATATTTCAAAAGTCCAAATTAGCCTAAAATAATTTTGGATGATTTGATTTTGAAGGGAAACTGAACTTTTATCCGGAAATTTCAAAATTTTTAAAGAAAAGAGCAAGACATGATCCACATAGAAACTTCAAGTATATTCTCCAGAATTTTTACTGATCGAATGTCAAAAACTATTGAATAAATTGATGCAGTTCTTCTTGATCTGGTAAATTTCTTAACTCTGCAATTTTATTGTTTTGTCCTCAAACAGTATCTCCCTTTATTTGCGAAGTTTCCAGCGTCTGCTTTTGAGTCCAGTATTCATGGAAACTCCCATTTTCTGTATCTATAGTATATTTTGCTGTGTAGTTATGAACCTCCCTCCTTTTTTACTTCTGTAGATCCCTTTTGGCTGAGATTTGGATTGTTATGCGAAACTTCGCTGTTAAATGTTCATGATACCTTCTCGATTGATTAACCTCAGGCCAAAAACAGAAATGAAGAAAATCCAATTTCATTTTTGGGGTTTAGCAGTATGTGCTGTGGCATAGAATATAATGTACATGGAGGAATCTGCTTAGAAATTTCCCTACTGAATAACACTTTAAATTTGATGTAAAAGTAACATTGGAAGTTCAATTGCAGTGGAGTTGAGTTTAGTGTTGAGATTTGTCAGTGAGTTCTTCTAACATAGCATTTAAGTTTCGCCAAGACATTGCTTCTACTTTCTGTTTCTTTTATTCTCTTTGATGTAGTAATGATCATATTAATACTTATAATTTTTTTGATTCTAACATTTGTGTTGTAATAGAAGTAAATTTTCACTTGCGGAATTTGGAATATGCTGGAGTAATTGATATAAGGATTACTTTACTGGTCTTTCCTCATTAGCTTTCTCTTATGTTGTGGAGATATTTGTCCATTTGTTTCAAAGAGTTTCTTGTATATGATATGCTGCTTTCTGTTTAGGTAGAAGAGTAACTAGACATAGCAAAAGTGCTGTTTGCCATAATTGGGGTTAGATGTGATACATATGATTACGAACTACCATGATAGCAGAGGAGCTATTTGTACAATCGGCTAATGACATGATTATTTTATGGTTTCAATGTTTTTGTTGTTATCTGTAGTATGATGTTGTTCCTGCTTTCTTCTATCTTTGTCTCTTCCTGTTTACGCCTTAAGTTGCATTCACTTTCTTGAAAAATTCTTGCCTAGACCAGGTGCATCAGATTGCTTACTGAGCTAATAGTTGATTGTCACATAGGAAAAAGAAGTTACAGAAGTAGTTATTATGCAAATGTGGCACATTTTTGTAACTTCTTTTTTTTTCTTGTGTGGCAATTCACTATTGGTTTGGTGTGTGAGCAATCTCATGTACTAGGTCCAGGCAAGAAATTTCCTTCTCTATCTTTGCATATGATGATAAATATTAAATGTATTTTTGGTTATGAAAGACAAATGAAGTGGGAGATCTGCTTACAGGCAAATCATCTTTTACATGTTTATTGACAAAATCTCTGATGAAGTAGTCTTCACCCTGCAATGTAGCAAATAATTTCCTGTCTGTTGTTTGCAGGTCTAGTAAGACAGTTCCAACTTTTTTTATATTATCTTAATGGCTTCCAATGGCATGAAACAACCCTTGCTGCCCGGGTTAGTGGATTCCACTCTGCAAACAAATAATGCATATGCTCCCAAAAGACGGAGATTTCACCGTGCAAAGAGCGCTCCTATTGCAGAGTTCGTTCCTTCTTATGTTGGTGGTGATGTCTTACTTCCACGTGCTGAATCCATTTTTGGAACACTCCATCCAGATATTAGGACAGTTGGTGTCTTCTTGGGTGTTTACTTGGGCGTTGGCACCATATGCTTTTACTTGTTCAGGGATGATATTGAAGGAACGAAAACAAATCCAATCCTCGATGCTCTTTATTTCTCTGTTGTGACTATGACAACTGTTGGTTATGGGGACCTTGTGCCAAATACTTCCTTTGTGAAGATACTAGCATGTGTTTTTGTCTTCGCAGGAACAGCAATTGTTGGATTTGTATTAAGCAAAGCAGCTGACTACCTGGTGGAAAAGCAGGAAATGATGCTGGTTAATGCCTTAAGCAGGCATCAAAAAATGGGTCCGTGCAAAAGCATAAACAACATTGAATCCAACAGAGTGAGATACAAGTGCCTCTTGGCCTCGGGCATACTTCTATTGCTTATGTTAGTTGGAACTATATTTCTACTTCAGGTCGAGGGCATGGACCCAATTGACGCAATCTATTGTGTATGTTCAACTATCACAACCTTAGGATATGGAGATCAGAGCTTCTCAACTAAAACTGGACGTTCTTTTGCTGTGTTTTGGATAATGATTAGTACCCTTCTATTAGGTCTTCTTTTTCTCTATGTTGCCGAGGTATTCACTGAAACCAGACAAAAGGCACTTGTAAAGTGGGTTCTCACTAGAAGGACAACTAATTTAGATCTGGAGGCAGCTGATATTGATAATGATGGAGTTGTTGGGTAAGTTAAGCGTGTAGTACCCCTTGAAGATTTCATCTAATTTATTGCTAATTGGTCTTCTTATAATTTAGCTTATGTACTTTGTTTCATATTGTTTTCCGTGGACGATTATATAGCTGATTTTCTATTTCCTACCATTTTCATAGGGCTGCTGAGTTTGTCTTGTACAAGCTTAAAGAGATGGGTAAGGTTACCCAACAGGACATCTCACTCGTTATGGAAGAGTTTGAGAATCTTGACGTTGATGAATCTGGAACCTTGTCTGTATCTGACTTGATGCTTGCTCAAACAACACAAGCAAAGAGGTGATCTCAGCCAACGCAAAGTGGTTTGACTTGTACGATTATATAACATCAATATCATGTAAGTCTACATCCTAATCGATTAATAATATCTAGTTATCATGGTTCTGATTTCAACTTTCTAGGTTCTCTCTTCCTGTCATCCGAGTATAAATTTTCTTAGCTTGGAAATAAGTCTGCTTTCATTTTGGTGATAACTATTATGAAATTAAATACAATTTAACTTCAAATTGGGATTATTGCTTCCTTGCTAGTATGCTTTTGTGTTTATTTAGGCAAACCTTAACTTGAACAACTATAGTGTATTGATGCAAATGTTAAGCATGCATGTCTTTTCATGTTACTGTCATGTTGAATCAATCCACTCGAGCACCTTTCTTTTTTCTGTTGTACAGATCATTGTTGTCACAGTGAACCAGTTCGAGGAGAATATTTTATACGCATAGATCCACAATAAAAGGAAATTCAACAATTTTTAGGTTTTATGATTATGTTTGTAACAATTTGCTTTTGGTTTTGAGTTGTTATTAGGTAAGGCCTTTTTCTTTCCCCCTTCTTTTTGGAATAAAGGAATAATATTGTAAAATCAGCGAATTTGGTGATCTATCTGATTGTTATTTATTGGTGAGTATTGAAGTTTGTTTTATCCTAATTATCATGTCTATGTAGTTCATCAAAAAAGAAAAGATAAATTTTTAACTTTTTTTTTTTTACCAATTTTTGCTTTTACTATTTTTGAATTAAAAAACTTAAAGAAAATGTTAATACATTGTAATTAAATAAGGGAGTTAGTTGATAAAAACTATTAACCTTGTTTCTATAGTGTTAAATAAGATGGTTGTGTTATTTAAATTATATTTTTTTATATTCGAAATTTACTGATCAAATTAATTAAAATTCATATTGAGCATATTTATAAAAAAATAAAAAATTCGAATTTGAAATGTATGTAACTTTTATTAATTTATTGGTACATATGATAAATTATGGGTCACGGGTCCGTTAGGAGCCAAGCAATTTGAAAACTGGGCACGAAATTTAGGTAAAATCAATTCATCTGAGCCCACAAAAGAATCTTTTTAAATCATATCCAATGGATGCCCACGCCTAAGCGGGACGTGCCTGTCCACCTTACCAGGCATCCCCATTGGGATCTCTATTTACCGTACAGCGACAATCATGCATGCTTACAAATAAAGATTGTCTGCGTTTTTTTTTTTCAACTTTAAAATTTTTTTCTTCTTAATTTATCTATTGATAGTGCCCAAAAAAAAAAAGTTAAAATTAGTTGTTGGCAAACAATTATAATTTATGCTTTTATGGATGGGCAGAGACTGCAGACATAATTTTAAACCGTTTCAATATATAAAAATTAATTTTATTATCTGAGTGTCCATTAGTGTGTATTGTTTCTTTAAAATTTAATTGATTTTTATTTTTTTTAGTGATTTAATTTGAGATATTTATATATTTATAACAATTAAATAATTGTTTCAGTTTTTTTAAAGAAACACTCTAAAATTGGTTTTCATAAATATTTTAAAGGGAAAATTATAAATCACCCCCTCAATTATAATATATTTTTCAATTGGACAAACTATAAGAGTGAACGATTAACATTCTAAATTATTCCGACTTTAACAGTTTGAGAGCTTCAATAAAAAAAACCATTAAAACTAACTATTTTTTTATTTTTTAATTCTTTTTGTTATATTTTATCATTTTTAAAAAATTATTTCAATACGCATTAAATTTAAATTATTGAAAAATTATTAAGTTTTTTTCTCATTTTTTTAATTTTTATTGATTTTTTACTTTAATTTTTTAGAATCTATTATATTCTATCAAGGTTAAATAATTATCTTAGCATTCATTAAAGTTAAAAATTTAATAAGTTCAATGAAATATCATGTGCTAATAATATTATTTATATTGTGTGCCAATACAATAAAAATTTAAAAATTCAAAATTTATAAAAATTCAATAAGAAACTGAAAATTGTGTAATATTTTTTTAATAATTTAAACTGTATTAAATTACTTATTAAAAATTCAAAAAATATAATAAAAATTCAAAAAAAGAAAAACAGTTAATTTTAGAAAAATTTTAATTGAGTTCTTAAATTATTACAGTCGAATGAAAAATATTATAATTAAATAAGTATTTATAATTTTTCTATTTTTAAAATTTTATTTCCTCCCATCATTCTCTCTGTAAATAAATAATTGTAAAATAAATGGTCAAGATTGATTATCATTGTGGGTCTTGAATTCCTGAATTGGATAATGACTTCAACGTCTGTACATGATTTAAAATCTACGAGAATATCGAGTGAGAGTCCACGTGAATTAGCACGTGAGCGAACATCTGAGACACCTAGATATGCCGTACTGCAAGTGTTCTAATTTTCAAAGATGTTGACCATAAATATCAGTTTTTGCCTCAAGCCAGCCACTATGCTATTCAATAAATTAATGCGTTTTCAATAAAAAAAAAAAAAGAAAATGTAAATCACTCATTAAAGAGGAAAAAAAATACTCAGCTTTTACACAAATGTGCTAAAAGACTATCCGCATTTCCATAAAATTATATTTTTAAAATTGAATTGAATAAAAAATTTGATTATTATTATATTAGATTTATAATTTTAAATTCACTTTAAATTAATTTTTTTAATTTAAATTTTGATTATTTATTCTTTATAAATAAGTTTTATTAATTCTTGTAAAATAAGGAAATTATTTTTATTATACAAAGAGTTTTAGTTCTTTATAATTATTTTCAATAAAAAATATGTAACCAATAAATATTTATTAATTATGTTATTTTTGGAGAGCAAAATTTGACAGTAAAATTAAGGGAGTGATTTTGCATTAGCCTAATATGTAGTTTACATAAGCTTTGTGTTTTTAGTTTTAGGCTTATTGAGTAATTTGTAATTATGTGAGATTGAGTGTAATTAGATTTTAGGGTTTGAGTACTGTTTTCTATTTGATATATAATTTTTTATTTTCTGATTAGTGGATTTTTTATCCCCTTCACCTGTAGATATAAGCTTGGTGTCAAATTTTATTAAATTTTGCCTTTTTTTATTATTTCGATTAATTTTATTTTTAGAATTTGATTTACTCTCACATAAATATTTTTGTTAAGCTGCGTATGCGTTGACTATTTTTCTCAATAGTTGTATCAGAGCTTAATTGCTATAACACTAGTTTGAATATTTATTATAAGTGATTACGGCGACCACAAAATTTTGTTTTGAAAAGTCAAGATGAAGCCACTTTGATGCATAAGTGCAGAAAATTGGGAAAAGCTAAATAAATTTAAGGTTTAGATTTATTTGATATCTCCTATGAGTTATTTTGGAAAATGCAAAAAGAATTCTATATGGGTTAAGAGAATTCAAATTAAAGTGGAGAATTATTGGTAACTCTAAAACTCAAGTCAAAGTGGAGATTGTTAGATTTATGATTTTGAATTTAGATTGGATTATAATTTTTTTCCAATTAAGATTTTAGTTATTTATTTTTTATGGGCAAGTTTTCTTAATGCTTGTAATATAATGAAAGAATTCCTATTATATAAGAAGTTTTAATTCTCTTTGTCAACCAAAAAATATATACTCTATAAATCACTATTAATTATGTTATTTTCACATAGCAAAATTTCATAGTAAATTCAAGGTAAGAATTTTGTATTAGCGTAATATGTAGGAAACACATTGTTTATGTTTTTAGCTTTAGGCTTACATTGTAGTTAGTAATTCTGTGAAATTGAGTGTAATTGAATTTTAGGGTTTGAGCGTTGTCCCCTATTTGATGTATCCCTTTCGAATTTTTGATTATTAGATTTTTTCTCCCCTTTGTCTATGGATGTAGGCTTGGTACCAAACCATGTTAAATTTTATATTTCTTTTATTATTTTGATTAATTTTGTTGTTTATATCCATTTTGTACTTACACATAAATATTTTTCTGTTGTGTACTACTTGGCAATTTTTTCCCAACATATTGGATGATTATTAAACCGATATAACTGTACTCGATCAAATTAGGCATAATCTTTCATTTTTTTAAAAAAAAATACAATTATTTATAAAAAGATTTAACAAAAAAATACAAATAACACCATATAAAAAATAAAAATATATTGAAAAAGCCTATTTATCATTAAATATCAATTTATAAACATTAAGTTTAATCAATTTTTCATTTAAGTTAAAATTTTAACACATTATAATAACAATATTAAAAAAACTAGAAAAGTTAAAAAAAAGGTATTATAAAGAAATGAAACTATGATCTCAAGTTTATATCATTGTTTTTATCACCATTTGTTCAAAAATTAGCAATTTAATATAAATTCACATTTAAATTTATATATTTCATCCTATTTCTAATTAAACTAGATAGAACCAACTACTGATTTTATGACACCCTCTATCAGATCCGGTTGTTGGACTTGAATAGAGAGCGTGCACACAAGCATGCTATTCGAACTATCATCTCTTAACATATTAAAACAGGTTCATTTTAATTCTTAATAAAATATTGTCTTCACAAAATACGGGTTAGCAAAAATTTTTCAAAATTAGTCACTGTCCATATTTGGAAAATACTCGTGTCAAAAATTCGACATCATAATGACTATACCATAACACTTTTCTAAATATGAATAATAACCTGAAATGAAAACAAACACTTCTAAAACATTTCAAACACAATCTGCCACTTCTGTGATCTTCTGATCACTCCAAAATAGTTAACAATACAAACTCAATCTCAATCTCAGGAAGAGATATCATACAAGTTTAAAACAATTTAAAGAACTTAAATAAGGTTACAAAACCATTAACAACTTTATATTTACATTATAACACAGTTTAGGCCCATAACTTAACATATACAATATATGAGTGCTTTCTTGCTATACAATTCATAATCTAGTACATACAACAAAACTATACCAAAAGGTAAGATTTACTGCTCAGTCTTGATGTCCCAAGACTTGGGCTCAATTATTCTCCTTACCTACGCATCACAAAGAAAAACGATGCGCTAAGCAACAGCTTAGTGGTGTAATCGAAATAATTCTTGCAATAATGTCATACCTTTATTATTTCTCATCATACAAACATTAATAAACACAATTCATAATATGTATAATCCATTTCATAACATGCATATATGTTATAACATAATGAACTTAACATTCATGACATGCCAAACATGAAAATCACGTTATACATATACATAAAACATACATATGACACATGATAAAAATCTATATTTCAAATTCCATAATATTTATTTAACCTGCCCATATTATGAGAACATATATCCTATGGATAATGAGGTTGGATGGCCAGTACGACCTCTATGAACCCGAAGATTCATCCACCAACGTGGATCCAAAGATCAAATATAGCATGAGATTCGAAAGTCAAAAATAACATGAGTTTGAGACCGAGCATAGCATGAGTCCAATGACAAAAACATAGTATGATGGCCATTACGACCATTTATAAACTCGAAGTTCATCTATTAACATGGATTCAAAGAAAAAAAATAA